>JAOSBN010000177.1:865663-880874 GCA_027563595.1 Erythroxylum suave
GGTGGGGAAGGGGGAATTATCCCCTTAATAACCCAAAAAGAAGAAAGTTGGTCCACCTGTTGGGTGAGCATGGAAACAGGATGACCAGCCCTTTGTAAACGTTCAAACATGCTGCATGCATACAGAAACTTGCTTGCAACATTAGAGAGAACAGTTGCTGGAAGCTGTTTTGGATCACCAACCTTCCACAAGAGAGGTCAAACACTTCAGTGCAACCCCAAAATGATACACAAGATTCACGAATATAATGCACAGGATAGTTTTTACCATGACGCACTTTGTTCCGTTGGACTTCAAAAGCTGAAGAGGAATCAAAGTAGCAGGTTCCAGGGCCTGCAAAGACAACATTTAATCTAAGTGAGAAGGGAAACACTGATGCAAAATAATAATAATAATAATAACTTCAGAAACGAAAGATAACTGAATAAGAAAATTTACTTGTGCTGCTTCATCAATGATGACCGCGTCAAACAGTGCATGTTCAGATGGATTTCCAAACTTACAATTTGACATAGACTCAGAGCACACTCCAAAGAGATCTCCACCACATCCACTTAATGTAGTTACAATTATTTCAGCCTCCTTTAAGATTGACTTTCGCAATTTATTTTTCAGCATTTTAATTTCCTCACTAGTCTTTTTCTCCTGAGCCTGAGCAGCACTCAAATCTCTGTACATTTGTTTCTTTTGCTCATATAATATTCGTAGTTTTGCCTCTAATTCAGCATCAGACATCTCTTTTCCATCATCACCCTTCTGCATCTCATTTTCTGAGGCACTTTTATGGTCAGAATTTCCATCCCTCAAGTTAGCACGCTTAGCCTCATAGTACCTGATGCGATCCACCAACTTTTCAAGGTTAGAGCGCAATGTTGTTGAAGAGTCTCTCCCCAAATCATTCTTAGCATCAATCAAGTGCATCTTCTCTTCTGCAAGGCGATGCTCAACGAGAGTATCAATATAGAAAGGAATTGAACTCTGATGAACTGTTTTTGCATTGCCAACCCTCACAAGATATGGTTTGTACATCTTCCCTTCACTTCCATAAAGGCCTTCAATGGAAATTCTTGAAACCAACTCGTCAACTGCAGCATTTGACTGTGCACAAATGAGAACCCTTCTCCTAGTAGATGTTTCAGGTGACTTTTTGCTTGATTTTTCATTCTCATTTAATTGTCTAGCCAACGCTGCATCCTGCCACGCCCTTGCGATTGCAACAGATTGACTTATCTTAGTCCTGGTATGAATTCCCAAATCATTATCTTGTTTTGAACGTCTAATCTTTGGGTTATTTGTGTCCTCTAGTGAAGCAAGGAACACACTCACAATCGCCACTATGGTTCGAGTCTTTCCAGTCCCTATTAGAAGGTCAATCACAATAAAAATCCAGAAAATCTAAGCTCTGGTAGGAAGATGGATTACAAATCATACCTGGAGGACCCTGAATAAGGGTCAACTCAAAGTCTTTCTTAACTTTACATGAACCAAATGCAACACTGATGGCTTGCAGTTGGCTTTCATTAAATGATGCCTTCAGTATTTGCTGCAAGGGCTGGGAAAGGTTAGCAAGAGCCAGTTTTCTTGATTTATCATCACTGCTAGAACCAGTGGAAGGATTTAGTATAACAGAGAGGATGGGAATATCCTTTAGTGATGATAGGGCCTGAAATTCACGAAGTTGGGGCGTAATGTTCATTATGCGACTAGCATGCCATTTGCTGCGTTCAACAAGTTGCCTCCTAGCTTGATTTAGACGTGGAGAACCATTCAGAAAATAGAATCTAATGAGAAGAATACTTGCCCTTCTGTTATTGTCCCTCTCACGTCTCTCCACCTGAAAAGCAGGATGGTTATATCAGCATGCATTGTTTAGAACTCAGGAAACAGCTCAAGAGTTGAACAAAATGTTCTAGGTATACAGCTATAGATCAACCAGCTACGAGCCTATAATTTAGCAAAACTGCACCATTTCAACAACTCTTTCCCGTAACCCTCTCTATCAAGACTATGGCTTATTCAAGAAGTTCTTATTAATTACATCCTACCTCAAGCAAACTAAGCACATTCAGACAATGTATACCATCATGAATCATATGAAAATATTCATAAAGAGCATAAAGTTTTCTTTAAGCATCATAAGTTTGTGCATGTGGATTTACACACACAGACACAGAAGACATGAACATTTGACGTGAAACTCATCCAAATCTTCCCAAAAACGATAAGGAAAGAAAATAAGATACCTTTCCAACCATATGAAGAGCATGGGATTTATTCTGTGGAACCTCTTTTGTTAGTAAAACAAGGTCATTTTCCACGAAACTTTTAGATGATGAAGAATCATGGTCATCATGGACAAAGCGAACATGATGAAAATCATCAATCCTCTCAATTGACAAAACAGAAAGACTACCATTATAAATCTCCTCCCATGAAGAGATCTCCAGAAAGCAACTATGTAGCTGCGCCTTGAACTCCTCCAAAACCAATGGCTGAAAAATGTCCACATACTGCTTAGGTGATTGAAAACACATAGGAACCTCCTTCAATTTACTTGTCTGTTTTGTGTTTTCACTTGCAGTTGCTAACCCTACCATGGCAAAATAATCTATTTCCAATATTTGTCTATACCATTCATCGAGTCTTGGAGGCTTGAACCTTTTATCTCTAGCTTCACGCCGGTGTAAATTTCCAAACCTAGTATCAGATGGTGCTCCAAGCTGTATAACCTGTCTTTTAAAACCAGAAGCAACCAACTTTGTTGCATTCAACTGCTGTGGCCTGACAGATCTCGGGAAAGACTCCATATGCTTATTGTTAGAATCACTCACTAAATCTTTCAGTACTGAGTCCCTTGTTTCAGAAACCAAATTGCTGCCTACTTTTTCAATATCCAAAGACATAACAGATTCTTCAAGGAAACTCCTCAAATCAGTTCCATATTGAGATGACAAAGAATCATCTATACTGCCTTTTGGCTTCACTTCTTTACACTTGTCTTCTCTTCCTTCCAATTCAAGTCGAGCAGCTGGTCTGCCACCTAACTTATCAACATCTAGCTTCTGAGAAATCAGGCCAAATCCATCTGCAGCAACCTTCTGTTCACCAGCATGAAGTTCATCCTTTGAAGTATAAGTGCCTGGAACATCCATGTCTAGAATGCCAACTTGTGAAGCAGTTTTAAGAGAAGTTGTTTTATTTTCATCCAACACACTATGGCCAGCATCAGAGCTTGATAACTTGACCTTCACAGGTGAAATGTGTGTTTCTGCCTCGTCATCAGAAAGCACAATCACATCACTTTTATCCCTTCTATTAGCCACCGATATCAAGTCTGCAACTTGCACATTGGTATCCTCCAACTCGATAGGCTGCACAGGCAGATTTGAATGCCTTCTTACAAAAGACAAACCCTCGGGACTTGAAGCTTTGTCTCTTGATCTAACCATGCCAATATTAGAAGAAGCTTCCTTGGATAGCATAACACGGAGGTGTGACACTTGTTTGGCCAATTGATCCATGTCAATAATATCTACATTCCAAACGCACAACACATGAGCAAAAAGGCAAATGAGCGACAAATAGATGAGAAACACCATACATGAATCTAAAAATGTATATATATATAGGAATGTTTTGCGTGCTCTGTTGTGTATGAGAGAGAGACTGTGTCCTTGAAAAGCTTACCACGTGAAATAAGATTCTCGATATCCACGGCAAAAGCAGAAACTTTACTGCAAAATCTTATAAGCAGCTTCATTAAGGAACCAACCGTTTTTCTCCAGTACACAACCACAACTTTAAGTGATGACTTTCCCCAGTCAATCAAATCGTGAAGCCACATAAAGTCAAAAACATTTTTCACCACCCTTACAGAATCCACAGGATGTCTAACAGAATATGGACAAAGTCTTTCAAAAACAACAGGGAGTATTTCAAGTACACGTACACACGTCATCTGAAACAAGAAGAAATGGACAGAAAGCCTATTTAAAGAAACCAATCTATGAAGTTGAAAGTAAACAAGCAATGCCACCCTCACTAACTCCCAAAAAAAGCCCATTGTTATCTTTGCTCTATGGGAGTGTAAATATGACTTAAAAAGAATGATGTCAGCAAATTATCTTTAAGAAAGCATTAACTATTTGTAACCAAAGCGCAGACCAACTGGCAAAGTCACAAACCCAGAAATATGAGTGAGCACAAACCACCAAATTCTGCTCAGCCCAAACCAAACCATTAAAAAAAACCTGAACTTCTTTAAAACAAAATAATGATTTTGTTTTTAAAATAAAAATATGAATATAAACCAAATGATTAAGTTCACTACTCTTTTAATTTTTTAAATAAACTACTACTTGTTAGAAAAAGCAATCTAAATATTAAATATACTATTATTAAAATGAATAGTATCTTTCAAATAATTCACTCAAATTCTCTCTTTTTCTTCTATTAATTCCTATCAAGTTTGCTATATAATTAATAGAAGTAGAGAAATATATATTTAATTTTTCATTCTAAATATCAAAATTTTCTGCACTATATTTAATTAATCACTTAAAAAAATTATTGTTTATAAATCATTTTAAAAAGATTATAGAAATACGATTAAATTTCTCACCTTTTTCATATGAAACTTTCCCATCAGTTAAAATATTATTCTATTAAAAAAGTAAATACATTTTCAATAATTATTCAAATCAAATTCAAATCAAAGTTATAATCAAACCAAATACCAAAACTGAACCAATTTTATTTGGATTGGTTTAGTTAGATTTAGATTTTTAGATGCTTAGTTTGGTTTAACTAAAACAAACCATTTTATAGTGGGGTTGATTTATATTGTTGATAAAAACCAACCCAAACCACAAATTGCTCACCCAGAAGGAAAAGATGAGGAGCATATGGAGATTTGGGAGAGAGACTTGTGTGGCTTCACAGCATACCTGACAAGGACTTGAATCAATGAATGCCTTCCCTTCAACCAAGCATCTTTCAATTGAAGGCCATGCAATTTGTGACAGCAAGGATTGGAACTTCTCTAGTAATTTGAAGTCTGTGCTCAACGAATGTCCATCAACCTCCACTGTCAAAGAATCAAAGACTGGCTGCATTAAAAATCCACCTTGTGAGGAGTACTTGTTAAAAGTTATATCATCAGATGCCTTCTCAGGAAAGACCGGGTTAGATGAATCCCCTCCTTTGATCAGCTTGCACAGTACAAATAAAAAATTTTGTAAAGTCTGAAACTTCAATAGAACAGAATCCAATTGAACCTGTGGATTTACAAAAAGAAAGACGTAAGGCCAAACAAGATATTTGAAGAATTACTGGAAATCTTCACAAGCGCATGCCAACATGGAATGATTGAACTAAGAGAAAGCAATCTAAACCACATATATGCTAAAAAGGACTACTCCACTTGACTCAATATAATTATTCGTAAATGAAATAAAAAGCATCATCTAGTGCCTGTTACGAAATAAAAGCAAGATCTTAGTGGGCAAATGATAATAATGACAACCAAATAACAGAGAAAATTGTCAAGGAACTGGTATCAGTGGTCCCTCACCAATTGAAGAGCATGTCTCAAGCCCAATAGGACGGCTGACAGAGAAGAAAGGCAAGAGCTAAGAAACTTCAGGCCACTTGAAAGACCCCTTGTGTTTGAAACTTGCTCCAAGATACATTTACTGAATTGCCTAACATGCTGTATAAGCATCAATAAATTACAAAAATTTGCAGAAAGCCAATCAGATTAATTTGCATTACAAACGCATAGATACCTAGATGTCACACAATGTAGAACAGTCACTGAAAGTGAATCATAATAGATTAGTTAATGTACCCAACTCCTATTGCATCAGCAGCAAGTAAATATCTACAATCCCTACGGGAGAACTGTTTGTAACGATCAGGAAATAATATGGACATTACAAACTGTCCTCCTGTCCTGAAGCAATTATAGATTGCTGCAAGGAGTTTGTTAAATTAGGCACTATTTGTTAAATTAGGCACTAATTGTTTCCATTAGCTTATTTTGTTTGGATTCCAATGTACCCAAAAAATAATAATGGAATAGCTATGAGTTCATACATCATTGGGATCCACAAGCAAAAGAATCAAGCTCTCTGCCATCCTTGGTTCCCAAGTCCACTGTTTTCGGAGTTCACCTTGCCCCATTTTAACTAAAAAGTGCGCAACGAATCTGCAAAATCATCCAGAGAAATTTCTGAAGCAATCACAAATTCATATGCCAATCCAAATTAAATTGCAAACCCTAAAGTTATATGACATAAAACAAATTCAGAAAATTTAGCATGCATTATTTTGGAACCTGTTAAATGCTCTTACTAAAGGAAGATGCATCATTAACACTTTAACTGAATTTTTTGACTCCTTTCCAACTCCACCATCATCATAACCAGTAGGAACCTTCCATCCCAATGAACCAGTGATTTCTATAGCAAAAGACAGAAGCCAACTTCTCACTTGAAGCTCCGTTTCTACACTTGTATCAGGTTCTACCATAACTAAACGAGATCGAGCCCAGAAAACAGCCTTGGAAAATGACACTGGCAAGACTGACGGATCAATATCAACAAGAACATCAACCCATAGCATTGGGATGCACATCCAACTGCTATACTCCTGCACGGTAACCTTACTCTGTGCATTGAATTCAGTCCAACAGCTAGTATCCTTTTCCTCTACTCCCAAAGCAAATGGAATCTCAACATTATTATTAGTCCGGTCAGAAAAAATTCTTCTCTCATCACTGACAGGCATGGAATTATTGAACAATGAAGCCGTCAGTGCAGCAGCATCAGAAACTATTATAGTTTGTATAAGATCAAAAGCCGGTTGTCTCAGAGAACAATGTAGTGAAGTATCCCTCAGAGAAGAAACAAGTGAAGGACCCCTGTCAAACAAAATGGTCACAAAGGATTGCCAGAAATGGCCATAAGTGACTAATTTATGTCCAGAACCATTTGTCGATAAGAGAAGCATAGATTTACAGAATGCTGCATGGTCTAACATGTATTTCTGCATCTGTTTCTCAAAGTTTACAGAGCATACTTAGTAGTGACTGACTAAGAGTTGTTTGAATTCTATACAAGTATGAATATGCGAATTCAAGAACTAAACAGAAAATTTACCCTATTTATGGTCCAAACAAAGGGCTTCTGCAACCTTTTAGCATATCCTTGCATGAAGGAGTTATGTCTTTTATCTTACGAATTTACTGCTGCACCAAACTTATGGCCCCCTTAAGAAACTTAAAAGATGCAAAAAATAAACATAGAGACATGGACGATTCCTAGACATATAGGAATTTAATTTCGCCAAATTGAACCCCCATTAAAATTTGTAAGACCTTAGTTCATCTCCTAATATTAACATTCATCTCCCTGGTACATCTCAGCCCAATTTAAAGGTAAATCTGAACTAATTTCTTCAACCACATGCTATAGTACAGTTGTTAAAATATAATTGCAGGAAAAATGTTTGGCAATCGTCACTGTTGGACAACCTTCAAACATAAGGTCCAAGAGTACGTACCACATATGTGCACAATCAGAAGGGGGACAAGGAGGGTTCATCTTGTAGCCTCGATGCACAATAAGCAGGGCTATCTGAAAATAAAATCTTGAAATAAATGGTAGTAATGAGCCAAAACTACAGAACTACAAAACTATTCACAGGAAACTTCAAGAATCATGTAGGTTAAGAAAATAATTTTTCCTTGGGAATTATAAAAAGTAATAAAAACCTTGCAGGCCATTTTTCGAGTCAAAACATTGAAGTTGCTGCTGGCTGGAACTTGATGGAGGAGAAAATAGAGAAAATGCCGGCGTTGTTTTTCATGTTCCCCATCTTGCAAAGCTTCAAGCGACTGGAATTGTGAAAGAAGAAATGTCATAACAAATATTTTGTCAATGAGCTATATCTGAAAAGTTAGAACACAATTTATGGACATACCTGTAGAAAAGGTGGGAAAAGATCAAATATATCTATGTGCATTTTTTCATTTCGAGTGTGGAAACACTGGCCTAATAATGTGTTCCGCATCACAGTTGGAGACAATGTGGACCTCAGCCAGAGTTTACAACCTGAAAACAAGGGAAAATTCGACAGGAAGTACAAACACTTCATGAATTCAATATGTTCAGGATTGAAGTTACAGTACAAAAAAAGTTAATGACACGAACCAAGCATTTTGAACAGTTCTTTCAAGCAATTTACTGCAAGTGAAAATTCACTGGAATCACCACTGACATGGTTGAGCACTATATCAAAAAAAATAGGATAGCGCTCCATTATTCCTTCTTCGAACACTGGAGGTTCCAAAAATTCAAGCCTTCACAAAGCAGAAATACAGGAACAATTAGTAAAAGGAGATGAAGTGAGGAGGGCGTGGGAAATTAAGTTTAAAGATAAAGACTTAAGCCATTCTTCTTACAATGATGTGAATCCAAGCCACACTGATAGGCGATCTAGCTCTGATCTTGGCCTTGTAGCCTTACACGCTGAAGGCAGTACTTCTGTCTCCAAAAACACAATGAATTTGTTCAGCAATGGCTGCAAAGGTTCTAGATCTGTTGCTCTCCTAACCACAAATAGAAAAAATCATTGAAGAAAGGTAGAACTGTAGAGTCTGTAGCCATAACAAGGACAAGAGATTTCCACAATAACATATCAACAATCCATTATGCTTAATCTTATTAGAAGGTATGATGTCACAGTAGATAATATAAACAGCCTGGATGAATGAAACTTCGTTGGCATTTTGGCAGCCAGAATAAGTAATAAGAAATAACAGACCACTCACGCAAGTTTGTTAGAGCTTAGAAGTTCCAAAAAAATGATAGGATACATAAAATTCAAGTTCAACGTGCACGTCTTGTTCTAAGGTTCCTACACAAGTTCAAGTACACATGGAAAGGAAAAAAATGGGTATTTCTTGGAAGTTTGAAGAAGCTAATGCAAAAGTAGCTGAAGTACTTCTAACTATCCATTACATGAAATCATGTGCCCCTTACAACAAAGAAAAGATATTGCTACATGATTTTCAAAGAAGACATACTAACAGAAGCCTCTTCATGTATTTCTAAGACAAGAATATGAATCAATCTTGATGTATTTGCACAAATTGTAAACAGCATTAAGTTCATCAGAAACTTGATCTATAAACTACATTTATAAAAATGTAGCCCAAGCAGTAGAGACAAAAATCGAAAATGTGATGCATCACATGATCTCCGCAACTTGCACAATTGCTGCAGTGAACTTAGTTAACTCCGACTAGCATGGAGTGCATTAAAAAAAATAGACAATTAGTATGACATTGGCAAAAGTGAACAACCACTAGCTTTTAACAATGATTAGTTGATATGCTTACATTTCCTATACTCTCCTAGTGGTTTGAATTAAACATCTGAGAGATACCAGAGATAAAGCCAATTAATATCCCACTTCAATTTCTAAAGCTTTAAAAAGCAATAAACCAGACTCTGACCTTCAAATTCAAGTCGTGCACTGGAACTAGGGGAAAAAAAGTGTGAAAAATCCCAAAAGAATTAAGTATAGAAGAACAGTACCTCAATTTTTCCATAGACCGAGCTAAACGTCGACCAACAGTACGCACTCTTCTACTGAAGAAAAGCAATGCATAAATTCCCTACAATTCACATGCAATTTATAAGGAGACTAAGAACCCATATGTGTAAGTGCATGTATCCATAAAGACAAAATGCCAGCACATTACTGGAAACTGCTGATGTCCAGCCAAAGCTAATTCATGCATGTTATCAACTGCCTCAATAAACAGCTCAAACTCAATTATCAGCGACTGATCATCCAGCAGGCTAGGAAACATCAAGACCTGTAGATTCATGGAAACAATAATGCATTTAGAAAGGGAAAAAAAAATCCAGAATTTTTGCATTACCTCAGGAAACAATCAGAAACCTCGAGAAAATATGAAATTATCAATATATAAAGGTCCTTATTTATGGGCAACATCTATATCAAACATGTGCATGTGAATCACATGATGCGAATCAATGGAGTCAAATGTTCTACCCAATTAAATCTGGATTGCAAGCACTACAGACTATTATTTTGGATACAGCACTAAACTAGGGCAAGCAAAGCCAAACTCTCAGCACAGATGCTTATTTTTGCCACTGCAAAAAGAATCACCCAACAATATATACCAACAGATGTTATATCCAGAACAAGGTATACCTCATACATAATAGTGACAACTTCACCATTGTCACATAGAGGATCATACTCTTCTCTTTTAAGTTTAGCATTCATCTCCCTTAAATGTTCAGTTACCCTCTCCTCATCAAGTGTCCGCAGAACATCAAGAAGGGGTCCAATGGAACTCGACTCGTATTCCATATTGTAAGTCTCCTGTGCCTGATGGTGCTGTGATATGCATTGGATGCACTGCCTCATTTCCCCAGAGATCCTCTTCCAAAGGAGCTTGAGAGAAGAATCATGGCGCTCATCTTTAAAGTAATTGTAGAATGTCTCTAAAAGAGGCCCCATCAGATCCCAAGAAGCACACCATATATGGGTCTCTTTAGGCAAACAAATCAAAAAATTAAATGCATCTACAAACCTGTCAAAGAATTAAAATACACCTCACCAAATAGTCAATGATTAACATAAATATTTATACATCAGAATATGGTCCATGGAAGTACAGTCACAGACAACTGCGATAATTAAACATTTGACAACCATGTTTCAGCATCCCTCTAAGTTCTTGTCACAAAAACTGCTAGATGAATCAACAATCTTAAGAATAGAAAAACCAACCCCCTTTCTTTACCATAAAACGTACTTTTAAAATGGTCTTACTAGTGGCATCCCAGAGTGATGCATCATAATTACCAAGTTTTTAACATTACTCGTTCCAAACTCCAAACATTACCCAAATATCTAAGGAATCAAAGAAGCAGCTCCAATTGTCAGTCTCAAATGAGTTCCATTATCATCAACATCAAACCGAATAATTCCCAAATATTTCCCAAAGCAAACAGAAAGAAAACCAGAAGTTCATTTACTTTACAGGTTTTCTGCAAGTCCCGAAATCATTCAGCATTAACAGTACACAAATGTAGAATCGAAACATCATTTTTTATCGTTTTTAACAGAAGAGACCATTCTTCCTTGATTTTCTGAACACGCTGGGTCTTAACGACGTCATTTCCGTCGTCCTCTTCTTCTTCCTCTTCGATGCCTCTCCATCTATCCAACAACTCTCTCCTCGATACAACCTTCTTCCGCATGATCAGAAACAATCAAATGACTCGGAACACTCCAACAAAAGACCAAAGATCCTTCGTTTTTCTACCTAGGGTTTCTAATTAGAAACAATTAGGGATCAATTTGCTAGGGTTTTTGAAGAAGGTGAGAGTTTGAACCATAGATTAGAGCAGCTGTATTGACTGTTCCTGAATTTCCAATATCAAATAGCCATTGTCCCAGAAGCAATTTTAGTGTGTATAAATAAATAATATATTTTTATAAGTAAATATTATTATATTTTATTAATATAAATAATTTAATAAGTACAACTTTATTTCTACATTAATATTTATTTGCTAATATTTTATATTAATAAAACTAAATTTAGTTTAATTTATTTCAAGATATTTTAAATTTAAATTCTTCATCATCATCGTCATCATCACCGAAGTCCCGCAATGAAGCAGGGTCTAGGGAGGTCCGATAGTACGCAGCCTTACCCCTACGCAGTAGAGAGGCTGTTTCCGGTGGACCCACATACAAATGAGACAATATATGAATGATGCAAGAGACAGGAAAAAAAACAACAGAGAATAAAAGAAGAAAACAAGAAATGGGGCATACCTGAAGGGTGTAGGTTATGCGAGCTGGAAAGGTTTCCAATTCCAAACCCTCCTTGTCCCAAAGAAGGTAAAGTGGCACTTAATGAGGTAGTGGCTCGTTTTAGAAAAATTTGAAGGGACCGAATAAAGGTCACAGATAAATATTTTATTTTTTAAAATTAAATTTAAAGTAAATAAAAATCTAAATACTTAGATTTTTTCACTAACTAAAACATTAGAATCAAAATAAAAATAAGCATCCTTAATTAAAATTCAACTAAATAAAGTCAACGTATCCGGTACACAAGACTCTCCGCTTTGCAGTGATTTAAAGGTCATATTATAAGCAATCTTACCTTTCTGTGACTTGAACGTATGACCATATGGTTACAAAGAAATAATTTAAATTTTTTTAATTTAAATTAAGCTCAAATCACTATAATATCTAAAATTAGAGAACATTAAATTTGAGGCAGCTTAACCTTAACTTACTATATAAAGAAAGTTTAACTACATTAAATAATGATTTATAAGGCAATATTAAAATTTATAAAAAAGTTAAAAATTGCAAAAAAAAATAACAATTCCACTCATAAAAATATATTAAACCTAAATAAAACTATTATTAAAAATATCAATTTTAATCATACAAATATTAATTTTTAATTATTTTAGTTTTTGTAATTAAATTAGTGAAGTGAAATTATTTTTAAAAGGCTTATTGTAATTTGATTATTTGTTAATTAAATACAATTCAATCAATTATTAAAGCTAGAGATGACGACTAATTTTGGGCCCGATTTTTTTAAAAAAATCGAGCCTCGAGTCGAGTTCAAGTTGTCCAAGCCCGATCTTTATAAACAAAATAATATCTTTTTTATTTTTAATTTTGAAAAATTCGAGCCAAGTCGAATTGGGCTCAGGCTTAGACCCGATGTCTTGGGTCTGATCGGGCCTCAAATGGAGCTTGGGACTGATACAGAAATGCTGCAAATTTTCATTTCTTATACAGAATGCTATACATTACTGCACTCCTCGAGATATTATACATCATTCACTTGAACATGTATGGAAAGAGAGAAGTATTCAAAGGTACAACAGCAAACTAACATCTTTATACCAAATAGGAAGACATGAGGTTCCAACTAATTCTCATGTGGGAAGGCATTGGTGCTGCAAAGCGAAGGAGATCCGGTTTTGCGCAGTGTGCAGGATGCAGGTCTTCGGTTTTCTTTTCAAAGATTCGAAGGAACTTCGCAATGTTTGGAAGTACGAGTTCCCTGCAATGAAGATGCAGCAAGGGAACCTTTGATAAGACACTGCCCTTCTGAACAGCTAGACCTTCCGGCCTCCTCAACTTGTACGGCTGCCCAGAAATTGGCTCGATATTCACTTTTGGCATATGCTTCCATCTCCGGTGCACAAACCATCCGTATTTGTAGTCGCCTACAATTGGAGTTCCAAGTGCCTCCGCACAATGGACTCGAAGCTGTATGAAGATCGACGAGATCGGATTATAGGATTAGAGGATGGTCCAAAAGCAACAGTAATTCAAACTCATATTCTTTTATTTTAAATCATAGAAAGACCTTTATTCGCTTCATCATACTCTTAAAACAATGCAACCGTAGTAGTACCTGATGTTTCCGGCTAGTAAGTGGACACAGTTCAATCCATGAACATCCATTTATCATAGGTCCCAAAACCCGATATTCAGTTACAGCATCTTGAGATGCTTCAAAACCCGACTGCTGTGCCAAGATAACTCTCTCTGTCTTACCATCATCGAGGATTACCTGCAGCCGGTAGTTACAGACACAGGAGTCCGTTGTTAAGCTTTGATATGTCCCTAACTGTAAAATCTTTGCTCGCACATACACATGCTAATGCATGCAGATAAAAAGAATGAACCTTTGAGAGGGGAGCTTCAATTAAGCCTTCCTTTTCCTTGGGAGAGCCTATAACCAACGCCCAATACTTCTGATATGTTGCATCACAGGCAGCATTCCAACTCTGAAATTGAAGAAAGCCAACTGTGGATTCAAATTAAGAGCTATAAATGCCAAGTGATTATCCTACTTTGATACAAGCTCTATTAACTAACAAGTTAAAAGCTTAATCAGTAAGAACAAATACCTTCGACCAAGATTTTGCTTTGTTAGGATCATCAAATAACCAATGAAGTTGAGCTACACTTTCTTTTGTTCGTCCCATCAAGAGAAGGCCACTGCTCTCTCTATCAAGACGATGCACCTGACAAGCCAATTGACATACAAAGACATATATTTTTAATAAGACGTTAACAAGGATATATATGTTCAGGGTAAGGCAGATGGACATATAGATGTCAATGTTTATGGTTAGGAAAAAAAAAATATCTATCACTAAAGGTCCCCATGAGTACAAGTTGCTAGCAGAGGTAATTCAGGGTAATGAAAGAGCTAACCTCAGCTCCTAAGTCCTACGAAACAGCAGTTTGTATGATAGCCAAAAAATAAATAAATAAATAAAAGAAGCAAAAATAGAACCCCAAATAAATAAGAGCCCTATTATGCCAACATGTGCAAGGGATTTATAGGCAACTCAACTCATTTTAATTTCACCTTCTCTACACAAATGTAATTCAAAAAATGGATTACTAAATGTGTAAAATTTACTAACTAGAATCAGAGCTTTAGACTGAAGGTTTGGGGTGATCTTGGTTTTGTCACTTGCGCAGGCTCAGAATCCCCTGTTGTAGGACCAATGGGGTGGGAGAAATGAGAGGGTCTCCCTGTTTAGGATGCCAGAATATGCACATCGAGTTACACACAGATTTTTTTAAAGGTATTAAACTATAAGCTTACCAACTTAGGACCTTCATTGTAATCATAAGACAAAGCTGCAGCTGCCAATGCATCCATGCTATTGTGAATTGGAAGATTCCCCTAAAGCCAATTTCAAAATGGAAAATGTTCAACACCCTATAGATTGTAAGGGAACAATCAGATACAGCAAATTGATAACAAGCTCCTACCTTAACTGGCACTCTTGGCGGCTTGTTTAGCACAAGTATAGCAGAATCCTGGAATTTGAAAAACCAATACTTAACACCACCATAAATTGCAGTAATCCAGAGTCCCAGATCATTCAGAATTAATCATCTAGTTTATAAATTACCAACCATGAAAATAACACGAGATCACATGCCGAAGATCATGAAGAACAAACAGTTGACATATAAGAACAGAAAAATAAATAATTGAAAAGGCAGAAAACAGGACCCAAATTTTGACGTGCCTTATACTTGACAAGCCTTTGCATATAAGCTATCTCGTCTGCATTTGGATACAAAGTTCCAC
>JAOSBN010000177.1:888550-902673 GCA_027563595.1 Erythroxylum suave
CCAAACTCAAAAACCAGAAAGAATAGATTTTTATCAAAGTTTCCAATACCCCTTCAAAACCAAACATGGTAAGCCTCAAATAACTTAAAGAAGTTCCTAAAGCTGAGATTGTTATAGCTCAATAATGCCCTTTATTTCATCTTCTATCTCCCAACAATACCCTCTTTTTTATCTTCTTCTTCATGTCTGTGTCAATGGCTTTGTCCAAAGACCAGAAGAAACACTTTAGAAGAGGGATTTTAAAAAAAAAACTTTTTGTTCATTGGTGAATGGTTTTCTCTGTGCATTTTATTTTATTTTTCTATTACAGGGGAATGATTTTTCATGATTTGGATTATAAGGAATCAGAAACTATGAAGTTTATTTTGGAATTATACGTTAATTATTAAATAAATTAATTAACCATTCGCAATTAATTAAGATAATAACTAATTCTCTGCATTAAGGTGAATGGCAAGGTGTATCCTGTTACATGGCATTGCCACGGTCATTTTCCTCCAAGATAATGTAACCATGAACTGTATTAAAGAGAGAGAACAACGAATCTTCAATGTCTCATATATCTTAGGAAAAAGGATTACTTTTATCAGCTTCTTCATAATCTCAAATCACAAAACAAATGTTCAAAGTCTTATTTTCCTTTTCCAGAACAAAAAGGACCATTGTGAAGCATGTTCAGACACAAGCAAATATGCATGTTTTAGAAGGGAAACAGATGAAAAGAAACAGCTTTAAGATTCATGAAATACGACCATATAATCACCTGAAGCTAATCTCCTTTGTTTCTTTCTATACACCCATAGAATTTGCATAACCATTCACAACTTCTTACAAACAAAATGTACATAAAACTAGCTACTGTCTGTATGGAATTTGTAATCTCAGGAACTAATTGGCACTCAGGAGCATTCTTAGCAGATTATGTATTCAGTATCTCCTGTTAACTAACTTGCAGAGACTCCTCCTCAGTGATGTTCTTACATCAGTCGAGCAGGATATTGTGCCAGCCTTACCATCTTCAGCAATTCACGATTCCAAGCTTTGGCAGTCTGGATTACAATCATAGTCAGCATAAGTGCATTGTGCGCAGAATGATCTCTTCGTAATAAAACCGTAAAGCTATCTAAAGAGTCATCGTAAGATGCAGGCTGATTGTGATTGCTTATGCACCATTGCATAAAGACAAATTTCAATCATTTAAAATTCCAGTTCAGAAACATGACAGTGTGACTGACTCAGAGACAGGAACTACTAAATTGTCGCTATAAGAGAATTCAAGTACCTTCACCATACAGTTGCTCAAAACGAGCAACAATGTGTTTTCCGTAAGTGTATTTCTTCAAAGCATGGAAGTGGATGCGTATACGAACAAGTAATATTTCACGTTGTCTATCATTGCTTATTTCCAGGATCTTCTGGACCACATAATTAGCAAATTGGTCCTTCATCATTGTCTGTCACATAAAAGTGCAGCAACAGATAATCAGTAGGCGTAATGTAATCTGAAATTTTGACCACCTGTTGTATTCTATACAGAATTTTCTTTTTGGAATACCTCTACTAAACCTTATTTCATGCAGTTCAACTTCCATGTGAAAAACTAACATTTATGCTGTAAGATTCCAATGCATATTAGATGATATTAAATTGAGATACAAACTCAAATTCTAGTTCCGTTACAAACTTCATGTTGAAGAAACCTTTAGTTCAGAAAAGGAATTTGTCACCAGCGAGTAGTACTAATAAACAAGAAGGGAATTACCAGAGTAGCAAAACAGACTAGTTATGCCTTTCCATTTAATTCAGACTTCAAGAAAATCAAAGGAAAATAGAAGTTACACAATTACAAGGACTACTACATAACAAGCCATCACTTCGGTTCCACTTACCAACAAGATGTCATCTTCCTCGGATTGTCCAACGATCTCCTCAATCAAAAGTTCTCGTTCAGAAGTATTGCCATATTCCAAGCACTTCTCCACCACATTTGATGCATATTTATGCTGACTCATTTGCACAATTTTCCCAGTCAACTTTCTTATAATTTGATTTCTCTCGTGGGACTTTCCCGTCTCCAACACATGCTGCAAATAGCATAATGATTTTGAGATTGCAAGAGAAAAAGGGAAAAGAAACCTAAGACTTTGGAAAACTCTGAATAAAGTTAATATGAAAAACAGACAAGAAAATAAACTTGAAACCCACTCATTCGGAAAAGAATACCGATGCATGATTGTTTCAAAAGATTTATGTCATTTTTCAGAAAAGGTTTTGCTTGCCTTCAGAATTCACAAATCAGCAATTGCTAGTGAAGTTAGAGTACAAAAATAACTGCTGAATCTTGTATGCACTGGGATCATAAAAGTTCCAAAAGTGATGATACAGATGATGACTCCACGTACTATTCACCGCCACAGATCAAACAGCATAAATAAATAACGAAACAAAAAGCAGAGAGAAAATATGATGAACCTGGATAACATAATTGCCATACTGGTCTTGAGCAAGAAGGCAAGCTGATTCTAAGATTTCATCCACTATACACTGACTATACAGCTCATCTGAACAATGCTTCAAGATTCTCTATCATGGACCAAAACAAAAGCATAGGTAAAGAATACAGGGAAATGACTACTCGCTGTACACTCAACAAGCTATGCAATCATACCTGAACAACACGACAACCATAGGGATGCATGGAAAGTGTGGCAACTTGGCCTTGAATAGCAGATATAATAAAATCAATATTCTTTACAGGAACACACTCTATACACTTCTGAATTACATGGTTTCCATTTTGATCATGCACACATCTCATCACATTCCCATCAAGCTCTTGCGCAAGCTTGATCTTCTGGTCAAGTCCAATCATTTCAAAGGCCTAGAGAAACAAAATTTTGAAGTTGTGATTATCATATATAAACAGTGCAGAAATCATTAAGTGACAGCAACAATTAAGCCAACTCATCTTCCAGATAGATCTCCAATCCCTCGAACTACAGCCTAAAGCTATCCAAAAAGTCAGTGCAATGTTATCATTATATTCAGTAAACATCATTCAAAGTAATTTATTGTTTTTAATGTAGTACAACATTTCGTATATTCAGAGTAAAGCAAAAAATTAATATGTAATAGAAGAAATAAAAACAGATTTGCAAAATTATTTCTTTAAGCCAGCTAGAGTACCTTCTGTATTACACGACAACCATACATATGCAGACTCAATGGCAAAACCTGCCCCATAAGTCTATCTGCAAGCTCCTTTCGTTGTTCAGGACTTCCATGTTCAAAAAACTGAAGTTAAAGAATCAGCAACATCTTTTAGCACCCAACATTTAATTGCAAATTCTTATAGCAAGAGCGATGGATTGGGGTTAAAGCAGGCAGCTTACAAGGGGTTACCTTTTGAATAACATAATTACCAAATACATCTGTCATTAACTTTGAAGCATGAGGAAGTACTTCATCAAATACAGAAACCTTCTCCTCAACATTGCATTGCTCCAGCTTTTGCTGAATAAATCGGCTTCCATGCTGGTCAACGCTGGAATTGGACACGCAATAAAAATTAATTGTTATACAGCATATGACATAACAAACACATTATGGAGAAAAAAGCAACACAAAGTCAGTGTAGAATACTGCCTGAATTCAACTATAAACTCTGCTATATCAGAAAGTTCAATTTTTTGGGCACTGTTTGATTTTAGCTCTTCAAGTAAATAATGCCTCTTCGGGTCATCAAAGCTGCTCATTCCTCTTTGTCCTTGACTGCCAAAATAGGCTTCTGCTTTCCTACTTAAACCTTGAGGAGCCCTCATGTCAATGTGGTGGCTTGGACGATTTATTCTACCTATTGTAGATGATGGTAATAGAGGATATGGAAGAGACGAAGCAGGGAACTGGGTCATCGCACTAATGCTAGGGGGGAAATTGCCCAAACTGCTGCTGCTGATCCCCAATTTTCCAGGACTTGGAACGCTTCGACTCCCAAATGTTGTATGCAACACATTCTGATCACTCATATAAGCAGCAATAGATGAATCTTTTTGATGGGTATATGCATCAATCTGGATGCCCGTACTCCCATTTGATGCAAAGCGACTTTGATGACCTGTGTTTCCAAATGTCTCATCAGAAGGATGTTGAAGATATTGCAAGTGTAGAGGATCCACAAAAGAAGGTTCTGGCATTACAACATTAGACCCATAGACCTTTCTCACATGTTGCAATCCACTTGCATGTGGACTTGTCTCTCCAGCTGAATTAGGGGCATTCCTACCATCAAATTTTGGGCCAGAGGAAGCACCAAAAGGCATAGGCACAGGTCCTTGAAAAGAATATCCAGCACAAAATGGGGGAAGAAATGGAGGACCTGGAGTGTATCCACTCATGCCATAGTGTGTCAAGTATATACCAGAAGGCTGAAAGTTAGGATAAAATGGAGTTCCTGCAGTCATACATGCTGCAGCTGAAGCATATAAAGGAGGGTTGAGTCCAGGAGTATGTGCAGGTGTTTGCATTCTTTGAGATATTACTTGAGACTGAAAAGGAATTTGTTGCTGTACAGGTGGAAGTCGCTGTGATAACCTCCCATAAGATTGTTTATCATCTTGTTTCTTCTTTATACTAAGATCCTTCCTCGAATTACCCCACTGAATGGAATTGCCAACCAAAGGATCAACCTCAAAACAAGTATCTAAAGTGTTTGTCTTATTCAGCTCTCTGTTTGGTGTCCCATTGAGACATGATGCGCTGGGGAAAGTTGTGGTAGAGGGATCATTCTCAGTTATTAACCTCATAGCATTTGCCTCCGTGGCATGCGTATTAACACAAACATCAGAACATGGACTTGCTTTTAATTCTCTTGATGTCCTCATAGAAGAAACTTTGGACGAAAGAGTATGAGTATAATGATCTTTTGCTTCCTCTGCTCCATGAGTTGGAGACTGAGACAGATTATACACAGGCGAAGGAGTCCGAGGGAAGTCTTCCTGCACATAATCCATCAGTACAAGATGGTGGGAAACATTAATGCCTTAGAACCAGGAGGAAAAAAATTTAACGAGAGAACTCAGAACTTCCATTTTAGAGATGAAGTGATCATAAAACTGTTATGTTACTGCTCTCCACTAAAAGAAATGGGAAATGAAAACTTCCACTATCAATTTCTAAAAAAGTATCTCAAGTTGCCATTCATTGGGAAGGAGATCTTTACCCACTAATCAAACCAAGGCTTTAGAGGCCATTGACAAATCAATGTTGTTATTTTATCTGTAACCTTAATATCTTGATTTGTTTCTGTCCTTACGTAGACCATAGCTGTATATATTTTAGAATACAATGGTAAACAAGATGTCTTCCTCTTCAATGGGCTTTTTTATTTTATCAGAACAACGTATGGCTTAACAGCCATTCTCCTCTCTTTATATAACACTTGATTCTAATAGACTTCACATCTCACACCAGGTCTTATTTGATCAGGTCTTTTGCTTTGCGGTCCATAACGCAGTTGCACCGTGTAACGGTCATTATCTCAGTTCATCTCTTGTCGTGCAACCTGATACCAATTTAACAACTAGTCCTATTACTTCCATTCTTAATGTGGTTGCCTCTCCAATCTTCTTCCGCTATAATTCACACACATCTACAAAACACCCACAAACGACTACTCCTCTACAAATGACATTACTCATCCCAAAGTATCCATCCTTAGTTGTTAACATATCCCAATCCAATACCCTCTCCACCTCAACAACCAGAAAAGGCTGACCCCTAGATCAGTTAGTCGAAATTGGGCAAACCTAAAGAATTCAAACTTCACACTGAACCAATACTTGCTTGCTACTCCTTGTCAATTAAAATTCAAATTGGTATCGAGCAATGGAGGAGGAATACAATGCCTTGTTTCAAAAAGGAACATGGATGCATAGAACTTTATCTCAAATGTTATAGGACACAACAAAGCATTATAAAGCTCGCCTCATTGCAAAGGGATACACCAAAACCCTGGACTGGATCTCAGTGATACATTTAGTACTGTTATAAAATCAGTAAACATTAGACTTGTTTTATCTTTTGTAGCATGTGGTTGGCCTATTAAACAGATAAACATTTCCAATTCCTTTCTCCGTGGCACTCTAGATGTAATGGTGTATTTGGAGCAACTTTTTGGATATTGCAACACACAATATCCAAATCATGTTGTCATCTCTAAAATCCCTCTATTGTTTAAAGCAAGCACCTCGAGTTTGGCATCGGTGCCTTACAAATTCTTGATTACTCTTGAATTTCAAGGTTCAAAAACAAACACTTCATTGTTCTTCTTTTGCCAAAGTAGATATCCAACTATTCTGCCTCATTTGTGTGGATGATATAATTATTACTGGCAATGCTGCAAAACATATTGAAACTTTGATCATACAGTTGGTCCAAATTTGCTGTCAAAGACTTTGGCAAGTTGCATTACTTTATTGGTCTGCATGCCATATGGGAAAAGAATAGTTTTTTTCTTATCTCAAGAAAAAATAAAGCACGAGTCTGCCTTCACTCTACTAAGGTGGACAAGGTTAATCTGATGCCAAATCCAAATTGACCTCTACAGAATCAACATTCATAGAGGTGAACATTCTCTGATTCAACAATGTATAGTCATGTTGTTGATAGTCTTTAATAGCTCTATTTAACTAGATAAGATAATACTTTTGTGGACCCTCACAATTGACGCATAGTTCAAGAATTGAACCATGCAGGATTTGATGTTGTGAGGCAAATTCACATGATTCCTAACAGAACCATGCAGGAAGTTGTGCATAGTACTACAACGATCATCTTTACAGAGCACGAAGTTTTCTGCTAGGAAAATACTGCAAAATCATTTTGCATCACATGGACAACCATGCATAACTCTCAACTTCTACTTAACTAGCTCAACAGATAAATATTCAAGAATACAGGGGAAACACAGGAAAAAGGCTAATAAAACTAGCAATATCCTATTTTACAAATACTCCATTCACAGGTATTTGAAACAGTAAGTCATATACCTGTATCAGATCAACCACACTTTTGTGGCGAGCTGCCAAAGAGATTGAATTTTCACTAGAATGAAGTAAATTGTCATTCTCTGAGTAAGTTTCTGAATCTTCTCCAGGTGAACTTTCATCCTCAGGTTCCTCCGTATGAGTTGCTAATGAACCTCGAGTAATTTGAAAGACTTTATTGCCACTATCATCTGAAGAAGGATATTTCCAATTATTTCCCAAACCACCAATGTGGCGTACTAGCCGCCTATTCTCTCTTGACATAAGGGGTGGAGGAAGCCTTGGATTCAAGTTGACATTTGCACAGTAGTAGGCAAAATATGATGGATCGCAGCGCAGTTGTTCCTCAGACTCACAATTTTCGAAAACACTGTTTAGACGCTCCAAGCTAGAATCCAGGTTGAAGCTCCCTTGAGTTAAAAGATTTCCAATAGCAGCAAATGACCCCTCCATGCTTGGTGGAGCACTACCGCTTCGACTAGGACCAGTGTTTCTATCATATTTTTGTACTCTATCCCCCTTCAAAAGGAAGCTCAATTCTTCTGTTGTCATGTTACTTAAGGTTGATCCAAGCATAGCTGTCTCCTTAGTGAAGGGCCATTTCCTAGCACCAGTAGTCTCAGTCAATCTCATAGGGCTCTCCGTTGCCATCCCACCAAGAATTGTTAAACAACCTCTTATAGCATTATCTATTCAACGGAAAAAACAGCATCAGTTCCTTCATAACCAGCCATTCCATTGTCAATTCAGTGCGCTACATTCATCAATGTAAGTCATAAAAAATCCCAGAAACAACAAACAGAAAACAAATGCTCAGAATCCAGTGGTTAGGTTTCGACAGTCATTTAGCCTCAACCATATTCTTTTTTAACCACAAAGTAGGACTTTCAATCAACATTTACTAGACCACGAACAGAAATCAAAGTATTTGGCAATATTTATTCATGTCGACATTCAAAGTTGCTCGTGTCATTATGAGTGTCTGCGTTAACACCTAACAAGCATCTCCACCCACCTACACCCACTATTTTGTAGAAAAAAAAGAAACACAGAATCAGTATTCGCATAGCAAAATCTTTCAAAAATAAATTTTGATATCATCTATCCTTATAACAGATACTGATTACAATTTTTATCACGTAAAGACCTCATCTTTATCCAAAAGGCCTCACCTTTACTCTCAACCCACCCACAGGTCTCAACACAATTGAAGAAAGACAAGAAAGTAAGCCAATTTCTTGAAAATTAAAGCAGCCCTTAAACCTTAAGCTCATGAAAACTCTCTACAAATACCAAAAGCGATCAATCAACTCAAATGATCATAGCCATAGATACATAATTCAACCCCGTCCACCCGGAAAGCAGACACACACATATGCAAGCAAGGCTCTCTACCTGGTAGACGGAACAGCTCTCCAAGGTTGAAACAAAACCGCCCCAAGTGTATTGGAAAGCTCTGTTCAGGACATACAAAGTCTAACAGAACTTACAGAAGGTTGTTTTGCTTTGGAAAATACAAAACTCACCTACAAAAAAACCCTCCAAGTTAGCTAAAGATTCACGCTTTGGACCTTCTTTTATATTTCTTTACAAACAATCCCACATCTATTCACTATTTCCCATTAATTTATTCTTCATCAATTCCTTAAACCAGATGACTTCATTGTTTATCTATCATACTCAAAGACTAAAAGGCCACTAGGCAAAACAAGCATGAGGTTCTCAGATTTACTCATCATCTTTGTCTACCAAGTTACGGGCTTTTTGGTCTTACAATGGGAGCTATACCAGGTCATGCTAAGACACGCGTTAGTTAAAGTTATTGAGGAAATGGGTTGGTGACACGTGGCAACAAAACTGTAGCTGACATCATTTATACATTGTCCCTATGATTAGGAGTTCTTTGGATTTTATCACATAACAATACGTTTCCCTTTCAGTGTTTGGGAGGGAGACGGTATCTTACAAGAAAATGACATCTTGATTTACGTGACAATCATAATAAACACAGGCATAATTCATTTTCTTAATAAATATTATAATTTAATATTTTCAATATAATTCACACTTTTTTCATCAATTTTTATTTAGATTAGGTAAATTTATCAAAATTTTAACAAAAAACCAATAAAAATGTATACTAGTTAATATAATATATCAAAATTATTAAAATATATTTTAAAAACGAATCAAATTGAAAAAACTTTGTCTTTTATTCTAATTATAAATTCAAACTGAGTTCGAGTTCTAAAGCCAATCGGTACCTACTTAAGCTCAAGTTTGAGTTCAATAAAGCATTGTGTTCTAGTTCATACTAGGCCGATACATTGTCCAACCCTATTTATGTTGGATAAACTCATAAGGCTTTCAACTTTGGTGAAAGGAATGATTCTCCTTATATCTTACTACCAAATTTGGGGTTGAGGCAATTTCCTTTCCATTTACTTGCTTAACTCTGCAATCCTAATGCTTATTCTCTTATTATGTTGAAATCTGAAGGACCAGTTGGGGACTTGGTGGTGACTTTTTACATTAGCACAAACCTTGGATGAACAGGTTTAGAAGTACCGAAATATGGTTTAGACATGGTTAAACACAAATGGGGACAAAACAGAAAATGAACTTGAAATGATATTGGCTAGGGAGAAGCAATCTTCAAACAATCTACAAGTCAAGTAATTTATGTTCAGCAAACTACAGAGATTCAAAAGCTGCAGTAATACCTTCTTCTTCTTTTTTTCCAATCCTTCATACCACCTAATGGCAATAAGATCATGTTATAAATAATCCGCATTCACCGATAATCAAACTCTAGCTTGCGAATCAAACCGAGTTCCTCATGCCACTTCTATGTAAAAGGAAAAACAGGATGCTTCACGGCAGCTGCAAGAACTGATAAATCTTATCCCAACATTCCTGGTTTTGCAGCTATCAACAGGGGAACAGGGTGGCAGAAGGGTCTCTATACAACTTCCCATCTGATAAATGTAGTTTCTTCATCTTTTCTTCACACCAAATCAACTGCTCTTTAGTTATTCTCGCCATCTTAAGAACCCTGGATATGAGCCTAATGTCAATTAGGCTAAACAGCAGTTCAACATCTGCATACACTTGCGGCCAAGATTTCTTCTTCCAACCTTTACTCTTCTTACAGAGTTCCTTCAACTTAGTTTTCTTCTGCAAATTTTTACAGGGATTGAAGTTGAAAGGGAGGTACCAACAGCATCAAAATGTAACAATCTTCAGCATATTATATTTGATATACAAAATTAATTGAACTACAAAATAACACGACAAAGTCTAACCTTCTCAAGTGAGGATTGAATCAATTGAAGAGGGGTTGCGATCTGGTTTTGATTTCCAAACAAGTTTAAAACAACATTCTGTTTTCTCCTATCCAACTTGATGAAGAGGTGGAAAGTAAGGACTGAGCTCTCAATGATGGTGATAAGGTCAGGAGCAAGAACTACACAATCAGATTCTTCTTCCTCCTTTTCTCTTTGATCTGAAGCTGTAGATATTCATGAAATTCATTATTTTATATAAGAAATTCATAGTCCTTCATTGGAATACAAAGTGAACTCGTAATTAGGACTTAATTTGTAATGGCAGAGAACTTACCTTTTATGTTTGGAACCTGTAGCAGTTTAGGCAAAATTTTCCTGGTACGGGCATAAACTTCTGCTCTCATACCCAGCTCAAAAGGTTCATTTTCAATAAATCTCTGCAATAACACTTGGAATTGTTGAAACTGCTCAGCACTTTGATTGTAACAGGTTCGATTCTCGGGTTGGCATGAAATTTTCTGACACATATGTGTATACTGACAGTGAAGTGCCTCCCAGGTTAAACAAGCATGAGCTACATATGCAGTTTCAAGATCTTGATATGGCTCATTCTGTGGCTGCTGCAAGTGCTCAATTTCATCTCCAAGTTCTTCCATCCTTTTCAAAGAAAGGCAGCGGAATGGTGACGCTAACTTCTTGGATGCAGACCTTGGTGATGGAGTTGGAGGAGTATGGCAACCTGTAAAACAGTATCAGGCCCTTTAAGTATTGCAGTTATGCAGTTATAATGAAAACTTGGAAAAGAAAATCTTGAGAGGAGGAAAAAGTTGTTGTTATTTTCTATCAGGCTACATTTACATTTAGTAGATTCCTGACATAGGATCTGGACAACTAAAATCCAATAAACTGGAGGAGACTCCTCAGTAGAAACTAAGCGGCCTTTATGTGGTTGCCAAATTCAGCATATCCAATAAGCCTAATCCAACTTCATCTGTGATCTGCTTTTCCTAGACTGTTATGTCTATATACCATCAACTATTGAATTGTCACAAAAGGCTCTTGCTCAAACCTAACCTGTGGCAAATTGAGGACTCCTTCTCCTTCCCCTTACAAACTCTGATTCAAATTTTTCATACAGAAATCTCTGATCAGGTATAGAACAAGATTCATTTTGCATCATATAGAAGGGACTCCTATGGACCACAAACAAAAAGGTTGGCTCAACCAAAATCATCACTCCCTTAACTAGAACACAAGCAAAATCATAATGCTAAGTGATTTAGCATATCCTCAATTGGCCAAAGTTTGGTAGGGTGCCAAATCTCAAAGAATTTAATCATAATGTTATTAAATATACTGGTACATTTTTCCTTTTTTTGGTTCAAATTAAGCAACAAATGGAAACATTAGAACCGTATCAATGTCAGATTGGACTTCTAGATATGCATAAGTATCCACCAACATTTGCCAATTCCAAACCAAATGTTATAACTGCAAAATCTAAATCTTTAGTTGTTGAAAAGGTTTCACATATATTTCAATGTCTAAATGAACCCAGAAATAACAGCTTGCAACAAACAACAACTAGTAACTTATCATTAATAAACATAAAAGGCAATAGCCTCAGATGATTCTGACGAGGTACTATCAACTAGTTCAGAGAAGAATCAAAGCATTTTCCATCAATCCAATATGCAGAAAGTATTGATTTTGACAAAGAAATGGCTTTGGAACAATCCGAGACGATAAATCTTACAAGAAGAGATAGCCAAAAGCAATCTGAATCTTCATATATTTCACAACTATTTGATGCAAAGGAACAAGAAACTGGATCCAACCCTGTAGAACTCACCATTTTCCACGAGTTGTTGCACAATTATCCGATCAAAGAACAGCATCCTCTCGCAATATTTTTCATACACAACATCAAACCCACCCCACCACCGTCTTCCCTCTGCTTCAACATCCCTCCACTCATTAGAGCTCGTCTCTCCTTCACCTTCCTCCTCATCGTCTTCCTCTTCGCACGAGTCTTCTTCAGGTATCAATGCCATGAAACTGTTCCTTCTGAGCTCTTTCAACCTCCTCTTCACCTCATTGGTTATAAAGTCATCATCGTCATCTTCAGCTTCAGCTAGAGGATCCGTATTAACTGATTTACTACCCACATTGTCACCATTCCCACCGTTATCATTCTTTGGTTCCTCTGGTTGTGGCACTGGCTTATCTTCTAAATCCTTTTCTGGGTCTGGCTTACGAGCTTTCCTGAACTTCTTCACTTTGAAAAAATCCATCTTAACGCAATGTTCCTCTTGAAACAACCTCAACCGGGGAAAACGGAGAAGAGAACAGCAAATGATCAAAGACGAGATTTTGTTCACCAAATCTTGGTGGGGGGACCGGGATTAGATACCTTAAGTCAAAATGGTCAAAGCAGAATCTCTTAGAATCCTCGTAGATCAACAAGATGGCTCGAATTTCCGAGACAAAGAAACTAAGTAAATCCCAAATCCACTGTTTCTACACTAAAAAGAAACTCACTTTAACATCACTTCTTTGCTTTACCTAGTTATACTAGACACAGACCAAGAACATTCACGAAACTGCCGCTCTTAAAGCTTCAAACGCATGGAGTAAATCATCAAACTTTTCAGTGATTGAAGGAACCAACACAGATGAAATCAAACGATGCTCAAAAGCATATCGCTCCACAACCTTACAACACAAATCGCTTTAAACCCTGAATACCGATCAAAGCACAACCTTTATTACCTATTCAACTCTTCTCTTAACAATTTCATCACTCAGAAGCCACATTCTTAGCAGCACTACCCTATGAACACCAAAACATAAAATGGCAGTTTAAGATCAGATCCAGGAGCAAGTGGCTACGCCATTCAAACCACCTACTCAAAGGAACTTCTTCTTTTCAAATGTACAGCCTCAAAGCACAAATATTTGCTTGTGATCACACACAAAACACTCACATCTTAGAGAGAAGCTACTTGTGAGGAATGTTCCGAACGCGTAAAGCTAAAAGCCAAAAGAGACTAGACCAGGGTTCTTTTTCTTTAGTAAAGAAATGGCAATAAGTGACAAGAAGAGAAATGCACCACCCTGCACAAGAGAGAAGACAGAAAGAGAAAGTTAGCACAGTTAAAAGCGACAACAGTATTGGAAACAATAAAAAGCCATTAAATGTGAGCAATAAATTGATATAATTCCACTTACACACAAAACCCATTTTCGCTTTTCAAAGCTATAATCAATTCTGATTTATTTTAGCTAAAAAAGAAAGGTCAGACCCTCCCTCCTCGCTCTCTGTCTCTCTCTTCTGCTCTCACTCACGTTTCCTCTTCTTTCTGAAAATGAGACAGAACCCATAAATAAAACCCAAAACCAAGAAAACAGTCTTCCTCCCACTTTCCAATAAACGAAAAAACCGAAAAAAAAAGATCTTTTGAGGGGGGGTCGCCATTAGTGACACTTGATTCATTTACATTACATCATTTCCTTTCTGGTTCTGTGTGATCTTCTACTAATAAGAAAGATTAAGAAGTGGGTATATATTAGTTTAAAGACTTGAGAGGGTGGCACGAGATACGAGGTAAGAACAGTGAAGAAGAGACATCATGCAGAGAATATTGTCAGAAACCTCGAATGCCCACTCTCTTTTTCGAGTTTTACGTACAAATGTACGCATAACAGACAAAGAAAATATTTAAATAAATTTATTGTAAAAAAGCAAATTACCAAATGACCAAACAGTCCCTATCACATCCATCCCACCTAT
>JAOSBN010000177.1:905034-920569 GCA_027563595.1 Erythroxylum suave
ATTATATACACTTAAACCTTTAATCAATACATATTCGAAGAATTATATATCATTACGATAATTTTTAAGGTTGTATTTAATTTTAGAAAAGAAAAATAATTTAAAATTTTAAAATAATGGTCATTTTGATAAATCACATTCTTATATTTATTCTTTTAAATCTTGCAACAGTTAAATGACTTCAGCTACAGCAAGAGTCCTCTTAAACAGTGTCACAAACATTTCTGAAGTTCTCGTAGGTTATAACTCTTGCAAGTTATGATACTGTAATACTATAAAGAACAATAATTCAAGAAATTATGTCAAAGTTGTTGGCAATTAATCAAAACTTTATTTTATGATAATAATTGTTTAAAATATCACATACATGTTAAAACAATTTCATACCTATCAACATTTTTTTAAGATTATACTTTGTAGTCATTTAAAAATATTAAGACTTAACTGCTATTGAGTTTTATTTGAGATCTCCTATATTCATTCGATCATTGGGAGATTCAGATGAACATGTAACTCCAACTTCAAATACTGCTAGCAAGCACTTCTGCACCTTTGGTTTCATGGAGCTCAAGTTCATATTGATCTCAACTATATTAATTTTCATTTGTTGTGTTAATTTTAGCTAATGTGTATTAATAGTTAGTGTTCATGAAACATATGGTAAATCACGTCAATAAATTAAACGGAGACACTAATGTTGAGCTAGAGTTGAAATTTTTTTGAAAATTTAAGCATTTTATTGCCACTTTTTGAAGTTCGGGCTATAATTGTAAAATTGAGCAAAATTTGGGATTTTTTTGTAATTACTTAAATTTAAAATTATATAAGTGTGAAATAAGCAAAATTTTATTTATAGAGTAATATTTATTTATGCAAAATATTTTTGATTTTATAATTAAATATTATAATACATAATTAAATATTTAATTTGCATTATGTTCATATTATTTTATAAATAACTATTTTTAAAATTTATATATATTTTAAAATTAAAATAATTCATTGTATAATTATTGAATTCAAATTTTTATTTTAACCTAAATTGATTTTAAATTTTGGAAAAGATATCATCAAACTTGTGTTGATGGACGTATTTACATTGTTTGGATATCCAAATTAATTTTTACAAAAGACGTTGTCAAACTTCAAACCTGAAAAATGTATATGTAAAACATTTATGATCACTGTCTTTTTAAATACTTGTAACAATCCTTAAATTAAGCATTTTGAATAAATTAGAATATAGTATTGGTCTCGTAGTGGCATCCAATTGATGGGCAAAGTAATTAGATTTTTTTAAAATAAAAGTTCTTGTTTCACAAAAACATATTTGGGATGGCAATAAGCCAGCATCCCACCCTGATGCCCAGCCTAACCCATGCTAAGTCTAGGCCAAGTCCAAGTCTAGCCCTAGTCCGATAAGGTCAAAGGCGGCCTGGCCTGATTTGACTTATAACTGTTGTAGTCTAAGTTAGAGCCTGACAGGGCCATAGGCTGCCCAACTGAACTTGGCCATTTTTTTTAAACTAACAGTACAAAACAATGTTGTTTCTAACAAAAAGATGACATTTTGTTTTGAATAGTTGGTTCTTACGTAACCAAATCGGACCCCACCCTTAACACAATCCTTTTTTATAAGTCAGTATTGACCAATAGATGAAATGATTGAAGCAAATGTAACGGCAAATTCCGTTGAGGAAAGGATAAAATGTGAGAAGACGATCATTTTCACGTCTTGTGTTGTATAGGCAACTTTGAGAAAAGGAAGATGCCTTTTTTGTAATAACTTTACTTCTTTTTCACTCTACACTTTTTATGGTTAGGGATTTGACTGAACAAAATTACTACTTGATTGGCTTTTAGTGTACAGAAGTATTTTGGTAACATGAACCACAAGAACTCACTGCATTCATTGTAGTTGAGAAAGGATTTTGCATAAAGTTTGATTCTTTTGTTTTGTTTTCTAGAAAGCAACTTTTGAGAATCCAATAAGACGAGACGAGCACTAGTAAGGATAATGAGTCGACTCATATTCAAAAGAATCAGAACGCAAACTTAAATTTAATTTATAGGTTTAAGTCTAACTTACAATTGATAATGTGTTAAGAAATTGAAATTAAACTTGAATTTGTTAAGATTTCATAATAATTTTAAAAGTTCGTAACTTAATTAAATTAAAAATTCATTTGAAAAGTCTAAATTTGGTTAGATTGAGTATAAATTGCTTCTTTTTTTGCTAAATTGTGTTTTAAAAAATAAATGATTTAATAAATTAACGATTTAAAATTATAGTGACAAAAAAATTAAATATAGTTTTGAATATAATTTAAGTATGTGGAACTACATTAATCTAGTTTGTACCAATATGAGATGATTGTGGCAAAATCATATTAATTTAACTCATTGATTAAAACAATATTGATCTGGTCAATTATGACAAAACAACGGATTTGGTTTCAGTTAGTTTAGGGTTATCCTTACCTAATTTGGGTCGAACTTCAGTTATGAAAAGAAAATGTTAAGTCAAAGTCCAATTCATAAACAACTTGAATTTGACTTGACATCTTGTCATCCTTAAAATAATGAACTTGGTTAGCCCCTAAGGGGTGGTCGGGTTGATAGAGTGGAGAGACATGAAAGGTTTTGTGTTCAAATCCCCTTACTTACACTATCTTGATCGAGCCTATCGTACAAGACTTACCTAGTACAGAGTGCTCGATTGACGTGATTTGTAGGCTATTGCGTCAATTCGAAGATTTATCCAGTATGTATCTAAAGGATAGCGACTGCGGGTTCTTACGTTCCAAAAAAAACTAATTCATATAATATTTCTAAGTTTCAATCTATTTTCAATTCTAACTAACCATTAACTCGTGAATTGCAATCTCTCATTGCAATTTAAACCTTTAATCCTTTAAATTGAAATGTTCTTAAATGAGTTGATTTTAGGGTTAGTAAAAATAATTTATTCCAACTTGATATGGCTTGAAATTAATGCGAATCTAAAACTTTTCACCTCAATTGGTATTATTTTGAATTAAGTGACATTATTTTAAACTTTTAAAAATTTTAAAATAAATTTAATTCAACTTGATCAAATTGCGAGCTGCCGAATCCGGCCAGGCCATTAGGTTGATTTCGTCATTAGGACCACCTGACTTACCAGAGGGTGCTTCTTTCTTCTTCCTATCCCCTTGCACAACTATACATTTCAACGCCCATACAAATGCAAGTATATTTTATTTATGCACAAACAATAAATCTAACTATGGAAAAGAAATGGTCACAACCTAGGATCCTACAACTTAGATGCATGCAAGTAGGATCACCGAAGATAACAATAGCTCATGCAAAGCGCCAACTTCGAGTCAGGCCTAAAAATGGAGTCTCCTCCATTTTATGCGTCTTTCTTTCTCTATATATCATCTCTTCCTTACCGTTTCCTGTGCTTTGTTTTATCAATTTTCTCATGTTAATGGCGTTGTAGACTAGGTTGTGTTATGCTCTGGTGCTAAGTCTGAGCTTTTGTGTTGCAAGTTATGGCAAGCCACAAGTTCTTGCTAGATGGTCACTTGCTGAAGCTAGATGGTAGCTTGGTCACTCAATGCCTCACTCGAACTTCAGCTTCAGGATAAGGTGATTGAAGGCTTTCTTCAATGCTACTGCACTACTGCTTCTGCTCCAGGAAGTGAAAAGTTTCAGAATATCAACCCTTTTTCCACTTCTCTAGTTGTAACATTTGAGTTTGTATTGAATGAAATCAATCAGAATCAATGGAACATATTTTTGAGTGATTAAAAACATTCTGATAGCTACAGGGTATTTCAACAACTATAAGGAAATGGAACTGAAGAAAAATGCAACTGTAGGAGAAATTGAAAATTTTGCAGATCCAATGTCTGTTCTCACTCTCAATTCTCATCCACAGCACACACAAGAAAAACACTCAAAAACCAGAAAGCAAAATTTTCACATCAAAGATGAAGAAGAACTATTTTTCATTCATTTTCGAGTCTGATACAATAGTAAGAGAAACTGAGTTTTTCATATTAGCTCTTGCACAATTTTTTCATGCCTTACATCCAATGGCTAATAATAAAAATAAAACTAACTTAGAAGCAAGATTTTGACAAGTTTCTTGCTCTCATTGGCTTAACAGAATGTTATGACGATTTTGTTGTTTGTAATTCTAACAAAAACTGACAATCCTTTGGCCAATTGTAATACAGTAGCAGAAAAAGAAAAATTGATATAGTTGGGACCACATATTGCATGAGGTGTGAATTGAGCTGACTTGATCTTCTTTAATGGCTAATGACATTTCTGGTTTTAATTAATCTGGAAATTCAAACTCTGCTTTTCCCTTTCATGTTCTGAATCTTCAACTTCCAACTTTCCATTTCAGCTTGTTTCAGCCTTTTCTTCAGTTCTGAAGACTTGAACTTCATTCATCCGAATTCCATTCCTTTGAACCATACCCTTTTGCATTATTCCCAAAACCATCATCTCTAGTTTTCTTTGGAGCTTGGGAGCTTTCTTCTTCAGTTTCCCTTTCTTCTTCACTTTGACTGATGCAGCAAAATCTTCAGCAAGCTTCAATATAGCAGGCTCCATGAAACAACATAATTCAAAACCTCCTCCTTTATTTTGTAGAGCCTGCATACCTATCAACTTTCTCAAGGCTTCAAATCTCCACCTTGGCAAAGCTTTAGTAAATATGTCTGCTAATTGGAAACTTGTCCTACAAAATGCCATCTTGATCTCCTTTTCTTCAATCAATTCTCTAACATAACGGTATTTAACTCTCATATGTTTGGTCCTCATGTGATCCGAAGGATTTTTTGACATAGAGATTGCTGTATTAGAATCACAGTAGATGGTGACACACTTCTCCTTCAACTCTCCAACATCCATCAGAATCTTCTTTACCCACTGAACTTGCTTAGCTGCCATATTCACTGGTACATACTCTGCCTCAGCTGTTGACTGAGCAATACTTTTATGTTTTTTTGAGCTCTAAGCGAAAATTCCTGATCCCAAGTTACAACAGTACCCACTTCTGCTTCTACACTCACCACTTCTAGCATAGCTTGCATCATTGAATGTCTACAATTCTACCTTTTCTCCTCTCCCATACCAAATTCCATACTTCACTGTGTGTTTAATGTATATGAGTATTCTTCTAGCATATATGGCATGCTGCCTAGAGGGATTATGATTAAAACTTGCCATAATGTTCATAGCACAACCAATATCAGGTCTAGAAGCACTCAAATACATTAAGGAACCTATCATGCTCCTATAATTAGTCACATCAAATTGCTCACCTAGTTTTGTGGCTTCCAATTTCAGTTGATGCTCCATGGGAGTTGTCATGCCACTGCTCTCCTTTAAGTTAAACCTCTCAATCAGCTCCTCTGCATATTTCTTCTAATTTATGAATATTCCATTTTCCCTTTGATCAATCTCCAATCCCAAGAAATAACTCATTTCTCCTAAGTCTGTCATCTTGAATTCAGACTTCATTAATTCTTTGAATTCTTCTACTAATTGATCCTTAGTACTGATTATTAATAAATCATCAACATGTAAAGAGCAAATCAATTTTTCCCCACCTTTGATTTTTACATATAAAGTTGCTTCACTCTTGCTTCTCAAGAACCCATTCTACATTAGGTAATTGTTGATCCTTGAATACCAAGCTCTTGGAGCCTGTTTTAGTCTATACAAGGCCTTCACAAGTTTATACACCTTCTGCTCTTGTCCTTACATAACATAGCCTTCGGGTTGCTTCAGATAAACTTCTTCATCAAGCATTCCATTTAGGAAAGCACTCTTCACATCCATTTGGTGCACCCTCCACCCATTATTTCTAGCTAGAGCTAACAACAATCTCACTGTGTCTAACCTTGCTACTGGTGCATAAGTCTCAGTATAATCTACCCCATACTCTTGTTTGTATCCTCTCACAACAATTCCTAGCTTTATACTTGTTGATTGATCCATCTGGATTCAATTTTTTCTTGTAAATCCACTTAGAGTCGACCACCTTTGTTTCTGGACTTAGCAAATCAACCAGCAACCAAGTTCCATTTTCTTCAATTGCTTTTATCTCTTCATCCATTGAGCTTTGCCACACTCCTTGTTTGACAGCTTGTTTGTATGTCAATGGTTCATATTCTACAGGTATTGCATATTCTGAAACCATGTGTGCATCATCTGCTACCTCCTCATCTGCATCATTGTACCTGAAATCAAACAAAGGGTTAGTTTCTCTATAAATGGAGGCCAGATCCCTCTCCTTGTGTGCACTATCTGAACTAGATGTCTCCTCCTGAGATGGTGAGCTCAATTCCTCATTTTCTGGAACTGAATCATCTTCAGAGTTTAGGGCAACCTCCTCCTGATTCCCTTCTTCTCCTGAGTTATTTAAATTCTGTTGTTCTGGCTGAGATGTCTCCCCCTGAGGTGTTTCAGCTTCTGTATTAGTTGAATTATCTGCATTTGTAATTTCCTGAAGTGCAACCCCTTCCATACTTTCATCTACTTCAGGTTCAAATAATGGCAATTCAACTCTAACTCCTTCTGATTGTCCAGCTGCAAGCTCTCCCTACTTCCATCCTTCATTCTCATCAAATTTCACATCTCTAGATACAACCATTTTTTGAGTTTCTGGATTGTATATTTTGTACCCTTTAGATTCTGCACTATATCCCATCATGACTCCTTTGATTGCTTTCTCATCTAGCTTAGTTCTCCTAGCTTCAGGAACATGCATGTATGCTATGCCTCCAAACACTCTCAAATGATGCACTTTTGGTTTGACACCAAACCAGACCTCAAAAGGGGTCTTATCCTTCAGGGCTCTAGTCTTTTTTCAGTTTTGCAAGTATACTGCAGTAAAACATGCTTCTGGCCAAAATTTCCTTGGTACTCCCATCCTGCACATCATTGTTTTTGCCATTTCAACTATGGTTCTAATTTTTCTTTCTAAGATTCCATTTTGTTGTGGTGAATATGCCACTGAAAATTGATGGAATATACCTTCCCTTTCAAAGTAGTCCATCATCTCATTCGAAACATACTCCCCTCCTCTATCACTTCTCAAGCATCTCACTTTCTTCCCATATTGACTCTCAGCTTCTGCTCTCCACACTTTAAAGAAACCAAACACTTGATCCTTGCTCTTCATAAAGTATATCCATGAATACCTTGACAGATCATTAATGAATTCTACATAATATCTACTTCCTCTAGCTGATGGTGTGTCCATTGGTCCACAAACATCAGACTAAACCAATTGTAGTTTTTCTGTGGCCCTCCAATCACTTGTTGGAAATGGTAAAAAGTGGCTCTTTCCTTTTGCACACGGTTCACACACACTCTTCATCTTGCTGCTCAATTGTGGTATTCCATGGACTAACTCCTTTCTTTGCATCTCAATAATATAATCCAAGTTGGCATGTCCATACCTTCTATGCCATAATTGAGTCATTTCTGTCACTGGTATGGCAGCAAATGCTCCCTCCACCTCTATCATTTTAATTCTAAAAATTCTGTTCACCATAGGAGTTTTATGCACCAGCTCTCCATGTTCATTGAAAATCCTACACATCTTATACTCAAAGTAGACTTTATACTTCTTCTCCAAAAGTTGACCAAAGCTTATCAGATTCTGATCTAGTTCTAGAATATAGTACACTTCTTCAAGCACAGTGTTCCCAGCTCTTGTGGCCAATTCGACTGTCTCCTTCCAAGAGACAGGTATGAGTTCTCCATTTCCTATTTTTACCACTGCATTTGTGCTGGTATTTTTCCCAGCAAAGACTTCTTTTCTCCTTGTCATGTGATTAGAGTAGCCACTGTCCACTAACCACTCACTGCATTTTTCATTTTTCACTTCAGCTGTACAAATTCCATTAACAGGAGCACCTTACATGGTTTCTTGACAAATTTCTGCTACAAACACACTCTCCTCTGTGACAGGTTTTTCTGCTGGCTTACTGGTTTGTGAAGTTCTTAATTGTGTGCTTGAATTATTCTGCATGTTACTTTGAAGGTTAAGGTGATTTTCAGGTTGTGACTGTGATGGTATGACATTGTTGACAGAATATGTGATTTGTGGTGATTGGCTTGGGGTTTGTGTTGGTATAGACTGATAAGGCATTTGGTATGTCAAAGTTGGCTGAGTTGTGTAGGGTTAAGGTAGCTGTGGATTTGCAGAATTTGTAACATAGTGTGCTTGGTATACTTGTGGTGCAGAGGTGTTTTGGTAGGATTGTGGTCGAAATGGTATTTTGTTGGGTATAGTATTCTGTTTTTGTGAAAGGTGTATTGGGGGTGGTTTTCCAAAAATGGGACTTTGTGGGTTTTATTGCTCATTCATCCACCTTTCATAGCATACTCTCTTTGAGTGGCCCCTTTTCCTACAATAAATGCAATCTGCATTCTCATTCCAGTAGCATTCCACAACAGCATGATTACTCTTCCTACAGAATCAGCAATTAGGAAACACTCCCCATCGAGTTGTTCTAGGTTCACTTTGCATTCTGTTAGTGTTATTTCCTGAATATTGGTTGGTGTTTTGGAAGTTTTGAGGATGGTTCAAGTAAGGCATTTGTTGAGGGAATTGTGGTTGAGCATACACATGGGGCATTTGGTACTGCATTTTACTTTGATAAGACTGATTTTGAGGATATGAAGTTAACTGGTAAGGATTTTGGATGTTTTGTGGCTGGTTTTGTGAAAGTTGTAGGTTCTGTGGTTGCACTACATTTGGTTCTAGGAGGTTTTGATTTAGGTTCTGTCTTTGGGTATGGATTGGTGGGTCTTCTGGTACTTTGAAATGTTCTGCCTTTAAGGCATACTCTTCTCCTTCTCTCCTGGCTCCATGGTTCTGCTCATGCATTTCCAGCACATTAAACACTTGTTCCAGTGACACTGAATTAGGATCATTGCTGAATTGCCACTCCACAGGTGCTATACTGGCTTCAAATCTCAGTGGCAATCTGCTCAAAAATTTGTCTACTAACCTCTCAATACTAGTATTCTCTCCAAACTCCTTCACTTATTGCATTAACCCTATGAATCTGGATTTTGCCACAGCCACATTCTCTTCATCTCTCATCGAAAAATTTTCAAAATTCCTCATCACTGCTTGTTTCTTCAATCTCAGTGACTGAGCTGAGCCTAAACACTCTAGCTTCAGTGTGTCCCACAACTTTTTAGCACTTTACCAACCTGCATGTCTCAACAATACTGATTCATTAACCACAGACCTCAGAAAAATGAGAGCTTTAAAATCTTTGTCTCTATCCTGCCTTAACCTTGTTAGCTGCTGATCTATTAAGTCTCCTGTTTCCTCAACATCAGTTATTGCTTCTATTACCACATCCCACCATTCACAAACTTTCAGACAATCTTCTACTCTAAGTGCCCAAGCTTTGTAATTCTCACCTGTCAAAGTTGATATGTTTGCTTGCATACTTTGTAAGTTCATCATAGGAGTGCTTGTACCTACCATGGCTGTGATTCAGTCCAGGTTATGTGAACCTTGCAGCTCTGATACCACTCTTGCCAAATGGTCACTTGCTGAAGCTAGATGGTAGCTTGCTCACTCAATGCCTCACTAGAACTTTAGCTTCAGGATAAGGTGATTGAAGACTTTCTTCAATGCTGCTGCACTACTGCTTCTGCACCAGGAAGTGAAAATTTTTAGAACATCAACTCTTTTTCCACTTCTCTAGTTGTAACACTTGAGTTTGTATTGAATGAAAACAATCAGAATCAATGGAACATATTTTTGAGTGATTAAAACATTCAGATAGCTACAATGTATTTCAACAACTGTAAGGAAATGGAACTTTAGAAATATGTAACTGAAGAAAAAAGCAAATGGAGGAGAAATTGAAAATTTTGCAGATCCAATGTTTGTTCTTTCACTCTCAATTCTCTTCCATAGCACACACAAGAAAAACACTCAAAAACCAGAAAGCAAAATTTTCACATCAAAGATGAAGAAGAACTATTTTTCATTCATTTTCGAGTATGATACAACAGGAAGTGAAACTGAGCTTTTCATATTAGCTCCTGCACAGTTTTTTCATGCCTTACATCCAATGGCTGATAATAAAAATAAAACTGAATGAGAAGCAAGATTTTGACAAGTTTCTTGCTCTCATTGACTTAACAGAATGCTATGACGATTTTGTTGTCTATAATTCTAACAAAAACTGACAATCCTTTGGCCAATTGTAATATAGTAGCAAAAAAAGAAAAACTGATATGGTTGGGACCACACATTGCATGAGGTGTGAATTGAGCTGACTTGATCTTCTTTAATGGCTAATGACATTTCTGGTTTTAATTAATCTGGAAATTCAAACTCTGCTTTTCCCTCTCATGTTCTGAATCTTCAACTTCCAACTTTCCATTTCAGCTTGTTTCAGCCTTTTCTTCAGTTCTGAAGCCTTGAACTTCATTCATCCGAATTCCATTCCTTTGAACCATACCCTTCTGCATTATTCCCAAAACCATCATCTCTAGTTTTCTTTAGAGCTTGGGAGCTTCCTTCTTCAGTCTCCCTTTCTTCTTCACTTTGACTGATGCAACAAGATCTTTAGCAAGCTTCAATATAGCAGGCTCCATGAAACAACGCAATTCAACACAAGTACCGTGCTACTTCATCTTTGGAGCTTCATATTATGATAACGGCAATAACAATGACCTCGTGACTACGCCAGATCTAACTTTCTACCTTATGGTATTGACTTTCCTAAAGGAGCCACCGGAAGGTTCTCCAATGACCGCAACACACCTGATTTCTTAGGTTTCTTCTTCTCTCCATAAACTTTAACTTTTTTTCCTCGTCTTTCCAAGTTTCAAATAAGAGTTCTTATCCTGTTTTTGTAGCTAAATTATTAGGATTCAACAGATCGATTCCGCCATTTGCGGCGGTTAAAGATGATAAAGACATGCTCATTGGTGTGAATTATGCTTCAGGAAGCTCTGGGATTCGATCAGAAACAGGCTCACACCTGGTAAAAAAAAAAAACCTGAAGTCTTCTTGTTCATGCAATTGAATATGGTTTCCTTTCTTGGGTGAACAAGAAAAAAATATGTTACAGGGTGCTCAATACGCCATGAAAGCGCAGCTTCAGCATCATCAGAGAACAGTTTCAAGAATTGGTGAAGTTCTAGCAGGTACAAATTCATCAGCAGCTAAAGATCATCTGAGCAAGTGCTTGTATTCTGTTGCAATGGGTGATAATGATTATGAGAACAACTACTTCAAGCCAAATTTTTACTCTACAAGCAAAAAATACATTGCTGAGCAATATGCCTCAGTCCTCATTCAACAATATGAACTGCAATTACGGGTAGCATGCTCAACACTTGTTTCCATTTGTACTTTAATCAGGAATATGATTTGAAAATGGAGTGAGCTTGAAACAAGACTCGGACCTAAGGGACTTGGGTCAAACTCTTTCTCCAAGATGATGTCCTTTTGGTTTTAATTTTCTTAAACCTAAAAGTTAAAATAACATCGTTTTAGACGATTTGAATAGACCAAACTCTTTTCTTAAAAATATCGTCGTTTTAATTTAACTTTCTTAAATATGAAAACTAAAATGATATTGTTGTTCGGATTGTACCTCTTGCCAAGCCAATTCGGAAATTTGGAAATTTGGTTTTTAATGGTAAAAATAAGGGTTTAAAGTTTAAACCACACAAAAATGCAAGTTTTTTATTAGATTTGACAAAAAGGTTAAGTTAATAGACAAATCTTGATTTGATGTAACTCAGATTCGAACTCAAGCTTAATATAAAAGAATTTTTAGAATCAGGTTGAGTTTCAACTTCTTGGCTACACTCAAAATAGATTAACTTAGCTTAATTCTAAACTTTTATCTTTCTTAGACTTAAACCTAATAGAAAAAAAAATCTAGATTTTGAGTTGAATTTTAAGATTAGGGGTAAGTAGCTAGAGCAAACTAAAGCTCGATTAATCCGACATAAACTTAGAGTTTTTATTCTCTCAAAATTCTGCTTTGAGCTCAAATATGCTTTTCTTGAAGCTTGGTTAATTGATAAGCTTTAATCTGACTGGTTCTTTGTCATCCCTAGTTCTGACAAGAATAATGTTACAGATGCTAACTTGAATTGTAGCAAAATTTTGATTTACTTTTGTCAGTCTACCGTGAACATAGTTAAGTCCACAACCTCATTTCTTGCCATCCTTAATACTAATACTAGCAGGGTAATACTGCACAAATGTGCAGTAATAATGCCCTGTCATTTCAATTTGGTTGGTTATATTAAAAATATTAAAGTTAGAATATAATAATTAAATAGGTAAAATTATAGCTATATTTTATCTATTTATAATTAATACATTACGGTAAATATCAGTTATTTAAAAAAATTCTTTCGTAAAATTTACAATGTAATTTTAATAATTGAATTTGAATACGATTTTAACTTATTTATTTTATCGTAAAATTTACAATGTAATTTTAATAATTGAATTTGAATATTGTAACTTATATATTTCAAACGTTTTTATTGTGATTGGTTAAGTTTGGAGAAGTCAGAGTAGACAGACGTAGACCAGACGAAGTGTAGATATGCGTACCAGACGAAGTGGACAGACGAAGTGCACAGACGAAATGCAAAGTAGACGAAGGGCAGAGACGAAATGTAAATGAGGTGAAGGGAGCAACGAAATGCAAAAGAAAGACGAAGTGTAAGTGCACAGACGTTATGGAAGAAGAAAAGACAGATGGAACGAAAGACAGAGTAAATGTAAGGAGAAAAGACAGACGAAATGGAAGAACAGAAGACAGAGGAAATGTAAAGCAGACGAAATGAATGAACAAGCACAGATGGAATGTAAAGCAGACGAAGTGTACAGAGGATATGTAAACTAGGCGAAGTGCACAGACGAAATGAATAGGAGATAAAGTGCAGAGGAGAAATGTATGATAGACGATGAAGTGCACAAATGAAATGGAAAGAATAAAAGACAGATGAAATGCAAACCAGAAATTTTACAACCTTATTTTAATAATTGAATTTTAATATTGTAACTTATATATTTGAAATTTTTTTATCGTTATCAGTTTGTTAGTACGAAAACACGTTCATCATATATTAGAACAGTAATAATTTTTTTAATACGATTTTAGCTTATTAAAAACACATTTTTTAGTAAAAATAAAGATGGTTGTTGTTGTTTCTATGAAAGCGCACAGACGAAATGTATAGCAGAGGAAGCAGGCAGACGAAGTGCACAGACGAAATGCAAACCAGACGAAGTGCACAGGTGGAATGCGAAACAAAGACAAAGCGTAAAATACAGAAAGAATATCTGTATCTTTGAGAGGTATAGTGTATAAAATTAGAGCGTCTATACCCTGACTTTACTTAGTTCAGTTTATCTTTTATTCTTAAAGATGATTACAGAAGCAATTTGCGATTTGATTTAATAACAATTTTTTGTAAAATTATAATGAGAAAAAGGATACAATAATTCAACCCCCGCTTACAAACGTGAATAATAAATAAAGCAGAGAATAGTTCAGTTTATCTTTTATTCTTAAAGGTGACTATAAAAGCAATTTGCGGTTTGATTCAAGCACAATTTTCGCATAAACATTACGACAATCTTTTAACAAGTTTAAGACGGAATGCAAGGCAGATGGAATGCAAACCAGAAGGAAGGCGAGCCAGACGGAATGTGAATCAAACGAAGTGCACAGAAAGAATGAAAACCAGACGAAGTGCACGGACGAAATGTAAACCAGACGAAGTGCACAAACGAAATGCAAACCAGACGAAGCGCACAGACGAAATGTATAGTGGAGGAAGTGGGCAGACGAAACGCAAACGGAAACTAGACAAAGTGCACAGACGATATGCAAACCAGACGAAGTGCACTTCGTCTGATTCGCATTCCGTGCGGTTTGCGTTCCGTCTGGTTTGCATTGGATCTGCCTTACATTCGCTCTGGGTATAGACGATCCGATTTTATACACTATACTTTTCAAAGATACAAAAATTCTTTCTTCTTTAGAGCCTCTTCAGCTCTTTCTCAGAAAGTATTCTTTTCTCTAATTTAGTTTGTTCAGGAAAATTGTCATTGTATCAAATCGAAATTGCTTTTATAGTCACGTTTAAGAATAAAAGATAAAGTGAACTATTCTCTGTTTTATTTATTCTTTACCTTAGTAAGGGGGGGTTGAATTGTTGTATAGTTTTTCTGATTATAATTTAAGAAAGAATTGTTATTAAATCAAATCGCAAATTGCTTTTGTAATCAGCTTTAAGATTAAAAGATAAACTGAAGTAAGTAAAGTCAGGGTATAGACGGTTTGATTTTATACAATGTACTTGTCAAAGATACATATATTCTTTTCGTATTTTACGCTTCGTCTTTGTTTTGCATTTCGCCTGTGCACTTCGTCTGGTATGTATTTCGTCTGTGCACTTCGTCTGGTTTTCATTTGCATTTCGTCTGCCCACTTCCTGCGGTATGCATTCCGTCTGTACGCTTCATCTGGTTCGCATTTCGCTTGTGCACTTCGTCTGGTTTACATTTCGTGTGTGTAGTTGGTCTGGTTTTCATTCTGTCTGAGACGGAATGTAAGGCAGACGGAATGCAAACCAGACGGAACGCAAGCCAGATGGAATGCGAATCAGACGAAGTCACAGACAGAATGAAAACCAGACGAAGTGCACAGACGAAATGTAAACCAGACGAAGTGCACAGACGAAATGTAAACCAGACGAAGCGCACAGACGAAATGTAAACCAGACGAAGCGCACAGATGAAATGCATAGCAGAGGAAGTGGGTAAACCAGACGAAGGGCACAAACGAAATATAAACCAGATGAAGCGCACAAACGAAATATAAACCAGACGAAGCGCACAAACGAAATATAAACCAGACGAAGCGCATAGACGAAATGCATAGCAGAGGAAGTGGGCAGACGAAATGCAAAGTGCACAGACGAAATGTAAACCAGACAAAGCGGACTGACAAAATGCATAGCAGAGGAAGTGGGCAGACGAAATGTAAAGTGTACAGACGAAATGTAAACCAGATGAATTGAACAGACGAAATGTGTAGGAGACAAAGTGCACAGGCGAAATGCATGCTAGTCGGTGAAGTTCACAGACGAAATGGAAAGGAGACGAAGCTTATATATTTGAAATATTTTTATCGTAATTGATTTGTTAGTATGAAAACACGCTCATAATATATTCGAACAGTTATATTTGTTTTAATACGATTTGAACTTATGTAAAACGCATTTTTTATTAAAATTAAACATGGTGGTTGTTGTTTCTATGAAGGAAAACTAAAGACAGATCCATAATTGTTTGGTTAATACAGTAGACATAAGTTTAAATTATTTAGTGATATTTCAAGGAAAGATGGATCATTATGTCTGAATTATGGAGGCATATATTTTTATAAGTACATGGAATATACGATATATGTATGTTATATTATCTGAATTTATCTAAAAG
>JAOSBN010000177.1:945917-967167 GCA_027563595.1 Erythroxylum suave
TGCATGTACAATCATTACATGTGCAAAATTTACTATTCACATGCATATATGAATGCATGAACATAGACAAACAATTTAAACACTCCTAACCCGTTCCAAATTACTATCTTACCCTTCCCATCGGTGATGGGATGTTACACGCATCATAATTCAATTGGCGGATAGGTCTATAGTTTACCCCGTGGGGCTGTTTGAAGGTGTTTTGGTTCAAGTAGGTGAGTTAATCTTTCCTATTGATTTTTATGTACTTAATATGGAGGATGATAAATCCTCTACTTCTGCTGATTTGTTACTTGGGAGACCTTTCCTTCGCACCACAAGAACAAAAATTAATGCTTATGAAGGAACATTAACCATGGAGTTTGATTGTGAGGTAGTTCAGTTTAATGTTTATGAGGCCATGAAATATCCTTGCAATGTCTCTAGTGTTTGTGGTATTGATGTTATTGACTCCTTGGCTCAAGAGGTATTCGAATTAGATGCTAATGATGATCTTAATTTGGTGCTTTACAGGAATTTAAATTCGGAAAGCATTAAGGAGCATAAGGAGATGTTTCTAATTGAGAGTTTGCAAGAAATCTCAGAAAAAATGGATGTAGATCATCTGCTACATGCTCGCCTTAGCCAAGTTAAATTGCCTTATACGAGTGAGAAGCTTTTACCTTCTGTTTTGCAGGCTCCCAAGCTAGAATTAAAGCCGCTGCCTGGTCATTTAAAATATGCATATTTGGGAGATGGAGATACATTACCCATAATTATCTCCAACAAGCTTAGTAAGGCTGAAGAATAAAAGGCAATTCAGGAAATTAGGAAGTATAGAGAGGCTATCGGGTGGACAATAGCCGACATTAAGGGATTGAACTCGTCGATTTGTATGCATAAAATTCTTTTGGAGGAGGGCAGCAAACCTAACAAAGAAGCTCAAAGGCGCTTAAATCCGCCGATGATGGAGGTTGTGAAGAAAGAGATATTGAAACTATTGGACGCGGGGATCGTATACCCGATTTCCGATAGTAAGTGGGTGAGTCTAGTGCAAATTGTACCTAAGAAGACGAGGATCACTGTTGTTGAGAATGATCAAGGGGAGCTAGTGCTGACAAGAGTTCAGAATTGTTGGAGAGTTTGTATAGACTATAGGAAGTTAAATGCGACAACTAGAAAGGACCATTTCCTACTCCTTTTTATTGATCAAATGTTGGAAAGAATAGCTGGACGGTCTCACTATTATTATCTTGATGGTTTTTCAAGTTTCTTTCAGATTCTGGTGGCAGCCGAGGACCAAAAGAAGATGACTTTCACTTGCCCTTTCGGCAATTTCACATATCGGCGAATGCCATTCGGGCTTTGCAACGACCCAGCCACATTCCAGAGATGTACGGTTAGTATATTTTCAAATTATATGGAGGACATCATAGAGGTATTCATGGATGATTTTACCGTTTATGGTAATACCTTTGATGAATGTCTAACTAACCTTACAAAAGTGTTAAAAAGGTGTATAGAGTCAAATCTTGTTCTAAATTATGAGAAATGTCACTTTATGGTGGATCAAGGTTTGATTTTAGGTCATATTGTCTCATCTAAAGGTATTGAGGTTGATAAAGCTAAAATTGATGTGATTAAATCCTTACCGTATCTTACTAGTGTATAGGAAATTAGTTCTTTTCTTGGCCATGTAGGTTTTTACAGACGATTTATTAAGGATTTCTCAAAGATCACTCAACCACTTTGCAAACTTTTGCAAAAAGGTGTGCCTTTTGAAGGAAGCTTTTGACAATTTGAAAGAGGAGCTGATTTCTGCACTAATAGTTCAACTACCGAATTGGAATTATCCTTTCGAGATCATATGTGATGTGAGTAACTATGCCGTTAGGGCTGTCCTTGGATAGCGTATTGAGAAGAATCCTCATGTCATATACTATGCCTCGAGGACATTGGACAATGCACAATACAACTACTCCACCACAGAGAAAGAACTTTTGGCGATTGTTTTTGCTTTGGAGAAATTTAGGTCATACTTGTTGGGAACTAAAGTAATAGTTTTCTCCGACCATGCAGCCTTGAAGTACTTGCTTAAGAAAAATGAGTCAAAGCCTCACTTGATTCGTTGGATCCTTTTACTTCAAGAGTTTTTTGTGGAAATAAGGGATAAAAGGGGTCTGAGAATCTAGTGGCTGATCATCTCAGCCGGCTGATATTAAATGAGAAACCGTCACCATTGGATGATGATTTCCCAGATGAGCAACTTCTTGGCTTACAAAGAATTACTCCATGGTATGCTAATATAGTGAATTATTTGGATGCTGGTATATTGCCAGACAATCTTCCCAGAGGTGAGATAGAGAAGATTAAGAGGGATGCCAAATAATACGTGTGGGACGATCCTTACTTATGGAAGTTTTGCTCTGACTAGATTATTAGAAGGTGTGTAATGGAAGTGGAAAGTCCATTTATACTGAAGTTCTGCCATTCTGCAACATATGGAGGACATTTTGGTCCTCAAAGGACAGCTCGCAAAGTGTTGGAGTGTAGTCTGTTCTGGCTGTCATTGTTCAAAGATTCATACAGGTTTTGTAAATCTTGTGCAAATTATCAGAAAATAGGTAGCTTGGGTCGTAGGGATCAAATGCCTCTTACTTATACTTTGGTATGTGAGATATTCGACGTGTGGGGCATTGATTTCATAGGACCGTTTCTGTCATCTTTCGGAAACAGGTACATATTGCTGGCAATGGATTATGTTTCCAAATGGGTGGAAGCTAAAGCCACCAGAATTGATGATGCTAAGACATTGGTGAATTTTGTGAAGAGACACATTTTTGCGAGGTTTGGGATTCCAAGGGCAATTATTAGTGATCGAGGTACTCACTTCTGCAATAAGGTTATAGAGAGTCTCCTTAAGAAATATGGTGTTAGACATTGTATCTCCACAGCCTACCATCCAAAAATAAGTGGATAAGCTAAAATTTCAAATAGAGAAGTGAAGTCTATACTTAAGAAGACTGTGAATCGTAACAGGAAGGATTGGAGTACTAAGCTAGAGGATGCTCTATGGGCTTACAGAACAGCGTACAAGACTCCGATTAGGATGTCGCTATATCGCTTAGTATACGGAAAACCATGTCATTTGCTAGTTGAAATAGAGCATCGAGCATTCTAGGCAATTAAGAATTGCAACATGAAGTTGGAGGCAGCTAGAGAGCAAAGGAAATTGCAATTGTAAAAGCTGGAAGAAATTCGAAATGAGGCCTATGGAAGTGCAAAAATCTACAAAGAGAAGACTAAAGCTTTCCAAGATGGCATGATATCCAGGAAAAATTTTAAAATTGGTCAAAAAGTTTTACTTTTTAGTTCTAAATTAAAGTTATTTCCTGGTAAATTAAGATCCCGATGGATGGGCCCTTTTGTCATTACTAATATTTATGTTCATGGTGCAGTGGAGATACAAAGTCTTGAAACCGACAAAATTTTCAAGATTAATGGGCATCGATTGAAACCATTATATGAAAGCTTTGGGACTGCTAGGACGGAGAATATGGAGCTTGAAGAACGGAACGAGTCTCTCTAGAGACTCAGAAACGTGAAGCCTAGGACGTTGAACAAGGGCGCTCTCTAGGACGCAACCGAGATAGGCTTGCCCAAGCCTAACTTTATCACTTTATTTTGTTTTAATTTTTATTTTTGAGTATTATTATTTCAAATAGTGCCATCTCCCTCCTTATGATCTGTAAATTTATGGAAAAGGGTGAGCTTTGAAGGTTAAAAAAGGTCTTTCATAGTTTTAATGGTGGCAAAACTTTTTACCGTGTAAAAAACAAACAAAAAAAAGAGAGGGGTTTTGTATTTGTGTTTTTTGGTGGACTTTTTATTTATGTAGACAAAGAGGGTCTTGTGTTGGTTTGTATTTTTACTCAAGTGCTAACTCAATTTACTTTTTACAGCAGGGTAAAAATAGCATCTTCTCCTCCTTTAGGGTTCACAACCAGCAACACCTCCTCTCACTCACCAAACTGCCGCCCGCTTTCACTCACCAGCATCTCCACCTCCTCTCACTCACCAACGCCTCCACCATGTCCATAATCCATGACCGATAACCATCGTAAAACCCTCCACAACCGACGCCTCACTCCCTCACTAGCGCCACCTCATTTGAAACCTACACCACGACTGCCCATCCTTTGTCGCCACCCTTCCACGCTACTGCTCCCGTCACGAATCTGACCCACCTCTGATTTTCATCTATGGGCATTAAGGTTCATGTTTTCCCCGACTGATTCTACTCACCAAGTTAGTCTTCAGCTAATTCCCTTGATTCCTCTCTCCAATTTTATATGGGCAGTATTTTCGTGTTTCCCTAATTTTGAGCAGTAATTGAATGATGGGTATTTGCTCTGTGAGTCCATTTTAGATAGACATGGTTATTCACGTAGAATTTTGAAGTTATTTTGTTGAATCCATATTGCATTGCTGGAATTAGGTATTTGGCTTGTCAATTTAGGCATTCTAGCATTCCTTGGGTTTGTGCAAATAAAGACTTCTCAAGATTGAAATTTTCCCTGTGATTAGTTAGTTCTATTTGAAAAGTTGACTTGTTTGGCTTGTGTTTGGCATTTGATTTTCTGTAGGCAACTTTCTATGCTTCAATTGCAATAGAATTGTGCTTGCCAAATTCACTATATGCTGTTGGAATTGGGTGGAGTGTTGATTTGATAATGTTGCTACGATTGTTGTTCGATATTGTCGCTTATCTGATTCCTGTGACTGACACTTTGGGCAATTGAAAATCCCGATTACTTGATGTTACGTGTTTTGCTGGTGTTGTTGGTTGGCACGTTGTTTTGTTGCTCTTTGCTTTCTGCAGGTAACCACACTTAATTTCCACTCATGGTTTGAACCAGAACTACCCCCAACCCACCACCTATGAAACTAGCCTATAGACAGCCACCATAAACCAAGAACCCCAAGTGGAAGAGGGAGCAGCCACCTATTGCTGCTGCTACAACCACAAACACGACCCAACCACCAACCACCTCATCACCACACACTAATTCCCCATTACCCATACCTATAACCTCTGCTGCCCTAATACCATCACCGCAACAACAACCCGAACCAGACATGGAAACTTTTCCCATAGACATACCAACAACCTTACGGCCATACACCAGACAAATGAAAAGGGAAGCGACAAAACCACCACCACCACCTTCAACTTCGAGAGCTGAAAGCATAGACGAAGAGGAACCTCCTCTTGTAGAAGAAATGTCATCTGAACATGCACAATAGGAGAATGCTGAAGAAGACAAACCGGAAGAAGTTTTTCAGACCGAAGATGAAGAGGAGTAGGCTGTTGAAGAGCCAGCGAGTAAGAAGCAAAGAAGATCGAGAATAGACAAAGGAAAAAGCATCTATCCACCTGCTACGGAGGCACTTCATGGAAATATTAAGTTCACCGACTGTGAATACAAGCAAAGGTGCACTTTCTACCAAAGCTATCCTGTAGTTCCTGCCAAGTTTGTTCATGTTTTAACCTTGAAAAAAATTGAATTTCCATGCTAAATTTGAAGAGGTGGTTGCAAACATAGGTTGGCAGGAATATTTCTCTTTGCGTTTACCCTCTTACATTGAGCTTACTAGGGAGTTTTATACTACTTTTAAGTTTAAGAATAACAAAAAAAAATTCAGCATTTCAACTCCGTCTACCATTCACTTTAGATTGTTGGGTTGCATGCATCATTACTCAGTAAATGATTTGAACATAGCCTTAGGACTTACTAATAGGGCAAGTGTCTTAAGTCCTGCATATATGAATGCATTGTGTGATTATCCTGTCGAATTCAAGTCGACACATGCATACATCAAACTCACTGGATTGCCAAATGAAGAATTTAAACCTAGTAAGTTTAAAGCTAACTTGATTCAAAGCGGGGTCTTGCGCTACATCCATGGGCTCATAGCAAGTTCTCTCTTTGGGCACAATAATGACCCCACTGTCATTAGTAAGGCTGAGTTATTCATCTTGTGGAGCATGGTAGAAAAGAAAAGGTTAAACTTAGGTTATTGGGTAGCCACCCAATTCCAAAAGAACATATCAAATGGTAGGCAAATGTCTTTAGGTTTCATTGTCGCTAAAATTGCATTACTAAAGGACTCATTACTCTGGACAACAACCTACATCCAGCATGTAAACTGCCTTTCCTTAATATTGCTTCTTTGATTACCATGCGCTTAATTCGCCACTAGGAAGGGGTTGCTATTTCTTTTATGCTTGCAGGTGAGTTAGCTCCATGTCCGACGAAGGATGGAAGGAAGAGAGCAGCCACTGCTGCCACTACTGCTTCCCCCACTTCAACACCTTCCGCACCTCCTCCCACTGTATTTCAAGACATAGAAGCTCGGTTACAGTTTCTTGAACGACAAAATGCAGCATTGCAAACCATTGTGCAACAAAATAGTGAGACATTCCAGCAACATGGTGCGGTTGTAAGACAAAATAATCAACTAATTAGGATAATGATGAAACGGATGGGTTGGGATGGCTTCCTCCCTCCCTCTCTTTGAGATGCTTGGAAGAAACAGGGCGATACTTCTTAACTCTCTCTCTTTAATTTTACTTGTTAGCGACTCTCCCTTTGATTGATTGTGTTGTTCCACATTGAGGACAATGTGAGGAGTAAGTGTGGGTAGATGTCCGATATTGGGAGTGTTTGACTAGCTGCTGCCATGTTACTTGTATAATTATTATGCTCCGTAGTTCAATATTGCCAAGTTTTTACGCTTGTAGTTATGGCATTTGATAAGATTTTTGTGTGTTTCTGCTGCTACCATGTGCTTAATTCCTGGTATAAAACTTGACTTTTGAAAATGTGATCTTTTAGTTAGGAAGTTTAGATACTTATCCCATGATATTTTAAGTAAAATTTTTGCAATTTTAATGATATGAACTTATTTTGGGATTACTTAATGGGGTTTGTTGTGTCTTTAAACATGATTTGAAACTCTTAGGAAGTCTAGAGAGGAGGACTTTGCTATTGTTACTTGGTTTGACTGTTGTGAGAACCTTAGATGATAAGACTTAGTGAGCGGAAACTAAAACTTGAATTGACCGTCATTGCACTCATGAGTTTTAATTTAAATTGTTTACACTTTGAATTCACAAAATGATTTTCAAAACTTAGTTTCTTTCGATAGGTGTTTTTGAGAGCAATTTTCGAAGCCAAAATTTAGGATAGCTTCCGAACACTAGAACTCTTTTCTACGTTCCCTTGAGGCGAAATCCTAGGCAAGTCTCAACCTTGGACATGATTTAGGCATTCTTTGGCTGATTCATTAATCCTCTTATGTTTTTCCCATCTTTACATTACCGTCCTCTCACCCACTTCTAGCTTACGAAGTATGATAAATGTGTACCTAAATTCTTTTCATAGCCGACAATATAACCATATACACCAAAGGCCTTTTTCCTGCCACCCTTTTTGTAAGAAAATAGTCTTCTCAATTATTTGTTGAGCACATGCACATGCTAATAGTTAGGAGTTGACGCAATTGCATTTTGTTTAATGTCTTTAATTAGAGTCTAGTTCTTAGTTTTTGGGAATAAATGGTCCTTGGGACTTATGTGTTTAAATTTTTATTGGGTTTGAGGTTGGTTGTAAATAGTTATGTGATGTTCTAGTTTTCCCTGAAAGATTCAAAAAAAAAAGAAAGAAAAAAAGCCATGAAAATTTTTTTTGAAAAAAAACAAAAACAAAAACAAAAACAAAAACAAAAAAAATGAAAAAGGAAAAAATTCTGAAAAAAATAAAAAAATATAGAGAAAAGAAAAAAAAGTGGAAAAGCACAAGGAATGTTCAAAGTTTACTGTTAGTGTTTTCATTTTGAGTCAAATTTGGCGTCATTCGGGTATTAAGGGCAGATAGGTCATGCATTGCTCTATTGAGGTTATTCACTAAAGACTTATTTTCTTGTATTTCTTTATCCTTACATTATCCTATCTTTTGTAACCATTACCCTAGCCTAACCCGAGTAAAGACCTTTTGATCCTTTTTTGAGACTTGACCTACATTAGTGGAGAGGGAATTTAGAAGAGAGCCTATGGTTGTTCACTATTTTGTTTTATTGAAGCTATGAAAATGTTTTTACACGATTTGTTAATTGCTCGATAAAATACTTGTTGATTCAAACTTCGAAGGTGTGCGTGCGTGTTTTACAAATTCTCAGTGTTACCTTTTTCGATTGAATTCATGATGACGGAATGATATTGATGGTTTAGTTTCCAATTGCGATGTTGAGTTGTCTATGGTTTTTGCATATGTTGGATTGAGTTTCACGGTGAAGTGGTGGTCTCCTAAATAGATTAATTTTGAGTTTTGAGTCATGCTTGAGGACAAGCATGGGATAAGTGTGGGGAAATTTGATAGCTTGCAAAACCAACATGTTTTTGGTCCCTAATCCCTTGCTTATTTGAAGTTTATTGTGCTTAAATATGAGATTCTACTTAGTTTTTCTTACCGTATTATTAGGTTATCAAGATACGATCTAATAATAACCCCTAATTAACAAGCAACCCTAAGTATGACGAAGGATTTAACCTGTTAACGGTATTAAAAACTAGTAAGACCTTGCCCTAATAAACAAAGATTACGAGAATTCGTTTAAACTAGATTATGTCTTCACTTAATATAACCCACAGGCTTTTATTCAATAAAGTTATACCAATTGCTACTTGCATCAATTTGGACAAACAATTACAGATTTATCCTAGTTGATTGGCTATGTAAATTCCTATTAGATGAACAATGGGCCTTGTTTGAACAAATAACAGTAATTCACTATGGATAGATTATCCCAATAAATCACAGAAAAGACATAAATGCAATGTAAATCCAAGAGTAAATTAAAGCATGTTAAGATCTCACAATCATATAAACTTCAACCTTGAATTATCCCTTGACTGAATAAAAGGAGTTAGCCATGCATGGCGATCGAAAAACACATAAGGTTCTGAAAAGAATCAAAAAATGAAACTGCTATCAGAGGAAAAAGGCAAGAATATGTCAAAAACCAAAACTAGTGTCTTGCTAAAACCTAATTTTCACTTATATACTAGTAAAAACTAAGGCCCACAAAATCGGCCAACCAAAATAATATTTAACTCCTCCTAAGTTGTTAAATTAGCTTAAAACGTTGGGTAAAAATGCGGTTGAGCTATCCACGTAATTTCATTCTGTCATCTCCTGCTCTGCTATTAGTCTTGCCCAAGGGTAACTCCTGGTGGCACCAAAATCGTCCAGAAATCTTCAGCTTCAGTTCTTATGCTCCAAATACTCCTCAAATATGCTCCAAATGCTTCCTTTTCATCAAATCCAACTGCCTCTATTCAAAGTAAGAAAAACTAAGTAGAATCTCATATTTAAGCATAATAAACTTCAAATAAGCAAGGGATTAGGGACCAAAAACATGTTGATTTTGCAAGCTATCAGATTATATTCCTATAATAAGGTTGGCAGATAAAAATTCTCTTAGAGAGCAGGCAAAAATTCTCTTAGAGAGCTCAAAGTGATGGTTACTTATTAATGGAAACCATCCCTAAGAGCATAAGGAAAAGGGCAAAAGCCAATAAGGAAAATTTTCATGAAAGGAGACTATTGGGAACTAATAGGGTTGGAGGAATCCAATATAGAAGTGAACAATGTGTTAATGGAAACAGAAAATCTAATAAGGAATCTAGAGGATAAGGAGAGTTTGGATGAAGTGGATAGTGTTCAAAATAATGAAAATGAGAGTGTAAAAGAAAGCTATTAGAGATATACAACCATTGAAAGATCAGCAGCAAGTGTTGATGGAAGTAGGAAATCTGATAGGGAATTTGAGGGTTATAAGAGTTTGGATGAGGCTAATAGTCCTCATAATAAAAAAAAGGGAGTATGCAAAATGAAGTAATTCCAAATCCTTTATCGCAAAAGGAAAGATTAACAATAAGTAGGTCTTTTACAACAATGGAAAATTAGTAGAGAGGGGACAATTAAGAGGAGAAATTCAAAATACTGCTATCAAGGAAAAGCAATAGGAGCAGTAGAAAGGGCTCAAAAGGTAAAAACGTTGTTACATGACTATACTAGTTTGGAATGTAAGAGATATAAACAAACCTTTGAAGCTCAGTGTTTTAAGGGATTTTGTTAAGCATGAGAAACCTATGTTATTTTGTTTATTGGAAACCAAAATCATATTAGAAAATTTGAATAAGTTAAGTGACTTTGGTAGTAAATAAAAGGTACTAACAGATCACTAGTGTTATATGTCTGGAATAATTCTTATACTATATGATAGGGAATTATTAAAGATGGAGCCTTTGGAAACTAGTGAGCAATTCATTCCTATAAGATTGATATTAAAAATGGAAAACTCTATAGCTTTGGCTACTTTTGTATATGGATTCAATAAATTTTTCCAAAGATTTGTATTATGGAGCTCATTAAGAAGATTAAAAGCAACTATAAGAGGTCTTAGATTATCTGTGGTGACTTCAATATCAATCTCTATAGGTTAGATGTAGAGGGAAATTGTAACTTACTTAACTACAACATAGATTTCTATGATTGCACTAAAGAGGTAGAACTAGCTGACTTAAAATTTGAAGGTCATAGCTTCACATGGAGCATCAAACAAAGTTCAAAGTGGTTTATTTGCAAAACGCTAGATAGAGCCTTGGTGAATGTAGATTGGCTAATCACCTTTCATAAAGTAAAGCCATTTTTTAGACCTAGGATTCTCTGATCATACTCCTATTAAGGTGGATAAGCTATTTAAAAAGGTTAGTGTTAAACAAACCTTCAGGTTTAATAACTTAATAGCTAATGTGTAGGGCTTTTAAGAAGCTATTTCAAATGGCTTAGATATTGATGTATTAGTACAAAATAATTCATTTGTTCGCAAAAGCTCAAGGATATAAAGCAGGAACTGAAGAAGTTGAAGGCTAAAAGAGGACAAAATATTAAAAAGGAGATAAAAAGATGCAAGAATTAGGCTCTCATATATCCAAAATTAATTAACAGCTAATCCAAATGACGGGAATCTAGTTAATGAGGAGAAGGAAGCTATTAAGAACTATATGCAAGTAGTTGATAATCATTGTTCCTTGTTATAGAAATGAGTCAGGATCAACTGGATCAAAGATGAGGATAGATGCACAAAATTTTTTCTTCAATGCAATGTTAGCAAGAAGAAACATTAACAAGATCACTTCCATAAAAACCGATTCTAACGAATTAATATATGTGCAAGCTGAGATTGGTAAGGAAGCATTGAATTTTTTCAAAATCTCCTAGGAACAAAAGGGAATGTTAGATCTTATGTAGAGGATCTAAAGCAATTTGTTTATGCTAAGATACCCAAAGAAGTTGCTAGCAATCTAACCAAAACTATCACTGATCAAGAAATGTAGGAAGTAGTATTTAAATTGAATGGATCAAAAGCTCCAAGTCTAGATGGATTCAAGCGGAATTTATATAAAAAACATAGGATAAAATAGGGAAATTCATCAAAGAAGTTATGCATGAGTTTTTCAAAAAACAAGTGTTATTTAAATAGATTAACAAAAATTTCTTATGCTTAATTCCTAAGACTCCTAACTCTGTAACCTTGAGTGATTTTAGACCTATATCTTATACTAATTTCATTTATAATATCATTGCTTTAGCCTTAGTAAATAGGCTAAAATTTATATTGAAATTCATAATAAATGAGAAACAAGGTGCATTCTTGAGCAATAAGCATATTGGAGATAATATCCTAATATTGTAGGAACTTTTGAAAGGGTATAGCAGAGGTCATACTGCATAAAACTGTACCATTAAAGTGGATCTTCAAAAATCCTTTGATGATGTCAGCTAAAGATTCATTTTACGGACTCTGGAAGTTATGGGCTTTCCCCAGATGTTTATCAAATGGATTCAATCATGTATTACCACTACTTCTTTTGAGGTTATGAATAATGACAGTCCATTAAAGATGTTCAAAGGCTATAGAAGACTTAGGTAATGGGATCCTCTTTTTCCTTCCCTATTTCTAATTTGCATGGAGATTTTCACTTTATTGCTGGAACATAAAATCTCTACAACCCCTAAATTTAAGTTCTACTTCAAGTGTAAGTTGCTTTCTCTAACAAGATTATGTTTTGTAGATGATCTAATCATTCTAAGTATGGATTATATCCATTTACTTTGTTCACTAATGAGCACCCTACAAAAATTTAAGGAGTTATATGGATTGAGTACTAATCTCTATAAAATCTTTTTTGTCATATAATCTTTTTTGTCATATCAAATAGTGTAAGACATCTCTTAGATATTTTATTACAAGTCACTAGAATGAAAAAACAACTTCCCATTCTTTTGTGTTTAGGAGTTCCAATCTCTTTGACAAGATTAAGATATAGGGGGTGTCTACCTGTGATCGAAAAGACATAAAAAAGATTAGGGTCTTGGACAAATAGGACCCTTTCTTATAGAGGCAAGCTTCATCTCTTGAATTCTGTTATTATGTCAATGCAAACATGCTATTGTTCTCATATATTCCTATTAAAAGGGCTGGTTAAAACTATAGAAAAATTGATGAAGCAGTTCCTATTGGGTAAAGGGAAAGAAGAGAAAGGAATAGCTAAAGTGTGTTGAAAGCACATCTATCAACCAAAAGAAGTTGGAGGGTAGGGGAGTTGGAGATAATCAGTAAGAGTAATAAATGTCTAAGCAATAGATGTCTAATATTGAAAAGAATTCAAAGAATTTTAAGTGAAAAAGAGTTTTTGTAGATCAAATGGGTACACAACTATATATTAAAGAGTGGCAATTTGTAGGAAATTAATCCTGAAGATATTTACTCTTGGCTCTTTAATCAAATACTAAAGCTAAAGGAAGAGGTGCAATAAAAAGTTACATGCAGAATAGGGGTAAGTGATAGGATTTCATTATGATGTAACAACTAGTATAGTCAAGGGGCTCTAATACAAAACTAGATGGCAAGGAATTCCTTGGTCAAGTTTTTAAAAAAGCTAAGGTGCAAAAGATAATTGAAAATGGAAATTAGTCTCTGTCTTCAGAAATGATGAGGATTCTATCAATTTTGTAATATAGGTATAATGGAAATGAAGATACTTACCTGTGGAATGGATTATTTTTCATAGAAATAACTAATAAGAAAGCAAAAGAACTAATGTTTGAGACAAGCACAAGAATAGGGTGGTGAAGATGGTTTGGAGCAAAGTTATTAAAATGAATGCTAGCTTTTTACTTTTGTTAACTATATGGAATAAACTTAATATTATGGATATATTAAAGTTTATCTCTCCTAAAGATTATGTACTATGTAATTTGGAGGAAAAGGATAGAGATCACATGTTTTCACATTGAAGATTCTATAAAGTTGTGGTAGAGAACTTCATCTTTATGCACACATAGTTACATCCAAAGTAGTCTAACTGACTTCTTACAAGAGTTGATGCACATGCCTTGTTCCAAGAAAGAAAAGGAAGCCTAAGTGGTTGCAATGGCAAGAGAGAAATAACATAAGTTTTGCAGTGCTTAAATACTTTTATTGAGCTGACAGTCACAAGTATAAGAGAGAACCTTATTATTGATCAGATGGAAAATAGTTGTAGCAGCTAACTGGTGGCTTCTTGGAGAATTTAATTCTTTCATATTTTGTAATCTATACCTTTTAACACTAAACTAAGACATGAAGGATAGATGCAATGTGAAATTTAGGTTTAAGATGTATTTAGGAAGATGTTAAATGGAGCCTTCACATAAGTTCCTTGGTGTAACCTAGTATGGAGTAAATAGTTAATCCTAAGAGCAGTCATCCTAATGGGATTGACATTGAAGGATAAGCTAAGCACAGTAGTTCATTTATAGAAATTCATGAGGTTTTCAATAGTGTGTATGTCATGCAAAGGGGAGTAGAAACAAGTTAGCATCTATTCTTCAATTACCATTATTCAGCTCAAATGTGGTCAATTATACAAAATCTATGTTATCCTAGGCCCCCTCATTAGACATAGAGGGAGCTACTATCATAGTATTGCAAAAAAAACAAAAGGAAACCATAAGGAATGAATTATCAACCAAATTAGTCTATCCGACAATATATACAACATATAGGCTAAAAGAAATAGGAGGATTCTCACGAAAAAAAAGAAGAAGTGTTAGCCCTGACCAATTTGACAATCAATAAGATTAAGGAGCAAATAATCATCTATAAGGTATATACACGATGTAATCAAAGCACCTCAAGCAGATTGAAATTACCAGATCATTAATTGGGGACTGAAAACAAATCGTAGAGGTGATTAAACATATAAAATACAACAGGAGAAGACTCACCTAAAGAAGGAAATTTAAGTATGGGGTTTGGAGAAGCAATAAGTGAATGGCCTAATGAGCAGCACCACAACTAGATCCCATAATTTAGGATGTAACGAAAGGACTATAAGATTGAACTGAAGGATTAAGGAGTAATACTAGTGGTGTTTTCACGTGGTTTCTCCAAGAAACATTTATAACTATAATGAGGATGGAAATGTTGTAGTTAGGATTAGTTTGGTTGCCTTTATTTGTAGTGATGGGATGGTTAGAGTTACTCCCCAAAGTTATGTGTTTTTGTTTTTTTGGTCTTGGCTGAACATTTTTTCATAATTGATTAATGAAATGCCTTTGAACTTAAAAAAAAAAGGGTTTGGAATTTTGTTAATTAACTAAATTATATTTCTATCTAAATTTCACTAAGACTTATTTATTAAATATCTCATATTTATCTTTTAAAGTTTATCAAATTTTATAATCAAGTGCAACTTAATAAAAATTTACATTTTCTCTTTTCAACCGTTTTTTATGTGCTACTCATTAAATTTGTTGGCAATAGATAAAACTCTTTCAATTTATCTTTAATTCTTTAATTAAATAATCTCTGTCCACTTAATCAAGATTAGTATTTAGTAATGCATTATAACTACCGAAATATTAAGAACATCAAAGAGGTTCAATTCCAGATTTTTAGATTTTAGGGCTACAGATCTTTCATTTGTCTAAAGAAACTATATATAGTAAAGGAGTGACTTAAGAAAATGAATAATAAGAGTTGTAATACTACACAACAATTAGTTATTGAAACAAAAAAAAATTGGTTAAGGCTCAAAGTAATCTTTATCAAGCACCCAATGATCAAACAAAGAAAGTTAAGGAAAAGATAGCTTTGCATAATTATGCTTAAGCATTGGAAGTTAATTACTCAATTCTAAAGTACATACCAAGAATCTAATAGTTTAAGGAAATAGATAAGAAACACTAGTTTCTTTGACAAATATATCTTTTCTAGAAAGAACATTAACATGATTTTGTCATTGCTAAAAGAAAATGGGCAATTGGCATATTCTCAAGTTAAACTAATGCAAGAAACAAAAATTACTTCTCAAAACTCCCTTGACTCTTCTTCTTTTCCTTTTGTGAAAACTTTTAAATCATTTATAGATGTGTAAATTTTAGGGGATGCAATTATAAGATTGCTCAAACCATATAATGATGCAAATGTTGAAATAGCTTTATTTAAGCTTAAGCCAAACAAAACCTTTATACTAGATGGTCTCAATGCATATTTTTTCCAAAAGAAATAAACTCACACTAGTGACGTTAAGATCGGTGCTAAAATTATTGCCTCCTTTAACCTATTAAAAACAGATAAATAACTATCATTAAATATGAAAGGCACATCCTTAACTAAAAGATTTGTACGAGGTTTATCAATTAAAGAGAAGTCCTTAATGAAGTGGTGATAAAATCCTGCATGTCCTATAAATGCCCGCATGCCTTTAACATTAGTCGATGGTGGAAGTTTCCCATTGACCTCCATCTTGGCTTTTTCCATTTTTATACCATGGCATGATATCTTGTGTCCCAGTACTACTCTCCCATGCACCTTAAAGTGACATTTCTCCTCATTTAAAACCTAATGTGAATCTTCATATCTTTGAAGAAACCTATCCAAATTTGTCAAACAATGTTAAAAAAAACTTCAAAGATTGAAAAATCATCCATAAAAATTTCCATTATGTTCTCAATCACTTTTACAAAAATAGACATCTACACCTTTGAAAAGTTAATGGAGCGTTGATTATATCCTGAATATTTGTCAAGGAAACAATAGAATGTATGGCCAACCACCCTTTCAATCATTTGATCCATAAATGTAATAGGAAAATTATCATTTTTAGTCACCTTGTTAGTTTTCTGATAATCAAAACACACTCTCCAACCTATGACTATTTGAGTAGAAATCATCCAACGACTTTCACTCTCAAGTAGAAATATCCTCTTATGTCGAATATTTGTCATTCCATGGCCTTCATGTGCTTCCTAATTATCTTAAGCACCTTGCTCTCTTATTCCCTATCGGGCTAGTTTAAGATAATGATGGGTATACCTAAGGTGTGTGGGTAAAGGATTCAACTCAAGAGTTGATGGATTTATAATGGAGGGTGCTACGAGATGCTTTCATTTTCACTAATTTGCCTTGATGTGATTCAACACCTAATTCATCCTTCTCTCCTTTGTCTTTAGTGTAAACTTCCTCAAATCTTGCTTCTTTATTGTAGCTCTCCTCTTGCTTTTTGAAAAATTCATCCACTATGTCTATCTTCATACAAAAGTTGCTTTCCTTCGAGTTCTTCAAGACTTTGTTCATGTTAAGCATTATTTGATCATCATTAATCTAAAGAATAAGTTTGCCTTCATAAACATCAATTAGGGCTCTCTCAATATTCATGAATAACCTTCTAAGAATGAGTGGGTAATTCCTATCCTCTTTAAATTCTAACATCATTAAGTCTATAGGAATAGTAAATTTGTCTGTTTTGATGATGAAGTTCTCTAACACACCAAATGGTTTCTTGATTGTTGATCTTGTAACGTTGAAATTTCTGAGCCCTTTTATATTGGTCGGTACTTGGAAAGACTACTATATATTGACATATACATGGTTATATATGAGTTCAAAAATGTATTTGAACTCTTCCGGTATATTTTTCAGTGATATAGAATGTTATATTCCCTTATATGAACTTAGAGTTCATCGGTATGCGAAATCTTGGAGATTTCTGAAATATAAGCTTCTAAATGGGTAAAATCAAGTCCATTAGATGGATATAGCCCTAGTGGCCAAGTTACATATGTTCTAATGCCTTAGAGGTGATTAGACATATTTATATACTTATTGGATACTTATAAAGCTTAGTTTGAGAAGTTGATGTATATAAGGGCTTATGTGCCAATTGTCAAAAGTTAAGGGATTAAAATGTAATTTTTCAATTCTTGGATGACCAAGAGGTAATTATATAAAGTTAAGGGGCTTAATTGTAATGTTCAAAATTTCATAGACCAAAAATGAAAATAAAAGTTTTGATCATTCTTAAAGTTTGCGCTTAAGTTCAAATTTAGGAAAGTTTGGAGGATATAATGGCAATTTCACATAAGCTAAAGGAAAAAGGGTAATCTCACAATATTTGGTCAAAGAAGAGTCAATAATCTAGATCTTTCTTGATTGTGTGGCCGTGTACCCTTCATTAAACATCAAAAACACTTTGTTTTAATTAAAAGAAAGGAGGGGAAAAAAAGAGAGAAGAGAGGAGGAGAAGTGGAGTTTCAGCCATCACCTGCCTTTCACCACTTTTTTTATTCTTTAACCCAAAACTAGGTGTTCTAAGGTAATTTGGGGTCAAGGGACTCAAATCTATCATTAGATTTGAGAAATTCTCAAAGGATTGGAAGACATCACCAAAGGAAAATTTAGGTAAATTTTGTCTCATCTCTCTCTACAATATGATTTTGAGTTTGACGTTAAGATATGTTGTTCTCCATGCTTGATTATGTATTAAACATGCTTGGATGAATGAGATGAGTCATGGAGAAGTTTCCTTAAGCCAAAACCAAAATGCCTTCGCATTGGTGAAAGTTTGTGAGATTTTGAATATCTTTCAAATTGATGGTTTAACTACATTATATGGTGTTAATTATATATGTATAATGTGAACTGAAAAAAAAATGAAGAAGATGTATATTGTGTAGGCTTGTTCGAAATTATGGGAGAAGAAATGGGCTAATGTAATGAGTGGTATAATTATGATGAATGTGGCTTAAATAAAGGGAATTGGATTTAATGGAGTAGTTAAATGTGTTGTCGTTTAGAAGTGCTTGTTATATAACAAGAGAGGAGCATGAAGGACTATGATAAAGTCTTAAAAATATGATTTGAAAGTCATGCACATTAGGTGTTTGATGAAATGCCTAAGTAAACTTGACTTAGGATTTAAGGATTTTAATGGTGTACATTGGAAAGAAGCTTTCATGTATACTTAAAGTAAACCTAAAATTTTTCTTAGATTGATAAGTAGTGGCCTACTGTGTTTGGATATAAATGTTTGTAATTATGACTTAAAATTTGTAAGTATTGGATTCAAGGCATTAAATGCCTTAGAAAACATAAAAGTTTGTGTTTTATACACTTATATGGTGGTTTATACATTGAATCGTAATACATTGTATATTGTATGTATAAAGGCTCGAGAGCTATTGATCAAGGAAATCGTAACGATGATTGTTGAAGTCAAGGGAGCACACATTTTTTAGGTGAGTTGGGGAAAACATATCTCTCAAATGAGATTAGGACATCCCAAGATAGGCATGATGACTTGTATGTGAATTTGAACCTAGATGATGCATAGTAAAATTGATTCTTAAATAGATGCTAGTATACTTATGTATTTAATCAATGACATTGTTTTGAATAATTCTTTGCACTTGGAGTGAAATTGATGTTTTTATTTCATATTTTGAGGAATAATATTGTTTCAATAATCTTAAATTCCTAGTGCAAAGGACAGTGATTTATTTTCTGAAACTATATTTTTGAATAACTTTGCACTTGGAGTGTAAAAGATGACTTTCATTGCATGAAACTGTATGTATGTGTTCTCTTTTGTCTTAGAGCTATGACAAGGTTCCATTTTATTACTTGGACCAATAAATAAAGGCATAGTACCTTACTTATTTTTTTGTACTTAATATTTATATATGCTTTTTTTGTGATTGGTGAGGAAACGATTGGCCAATCATGTGCTAGCTACAACAGATTAAGCGATCCTTGTACCCTTGACACTAATACATAAAAGTCAAGTCCTTGTAATGATACCTTTCTATAGGATTCGCAAGTGATTGCATACCTAGAGATCTGATCATCGATGAGGTCATCACCTAGGGTCATGATGCTTTTGCTGACCATAGTCTAGACTAGCAACAGATGAAAGTCAAGCCAACACTAGGAATCGGTGACAGTTAAATTGGCATCAGAGTCAGATTTTCATTTTAAAAAAAGGTGTTATTACTGTTTTCAACTGACTCATAAGCCTTAGGAGTCGAGTATGGGTGTCACAAGTCTTTGGTCGAAAAATTGAGTCTTGAATCATTAAGTTAACGTCTTTAACAGTAGGATGATTTTAACCTCAGTGAGAGTATTTTTTTGAAATTCCTTAAGGTATTTGGGTCCTCAGATAAGCTAGGCTTAGTCCGATCTATTTTATTAAATAACGCCTTTTGCTTTGATTTTATAGTGATAACATGGTTGGACAAGGAAAGGGAAGTTGTCATAAGGTTGGACCTTTGCAACTCGAGCTACAGGAACGCAACGTTAAAGCTGTCACAAAACCAGTAGTCCCTAGCTCTTTGGCTCATAGGCAACCTCACACTTAATCACCACCAGCGGTAGCATAGCATGGTTCACCACTGATGCCGCGGAGGCTCTACAACAGGTGATGACATGGTGGGCACAGTACATTGCACAGCAACAGTCAGGGACTGGAGCACCATAGATGCCACCACAAGTACTGCATCTCAGTAGTCAGTAGTGGTACCTAATCTTGCCTTAAAGTAATGTCTGATGCTTGAAATCTTGGGGTATTAATGAGGCAAAGAAGATCGGGTGTGGTGCTTTTGATGGACACGGTGATATTGCCGAGGCCAAAACTTAGATGAGACGGATCGAAGAGACATTCACAATATAAGGCTGCCTAACAAGATGAAGCTAAAGGTAGTTGTCCGATTGTTGGAGGGTGATGCTAAAGTTTGGTGAGAAAATGTTCAAGGATGTTACCATAATCAGATTTCCTAGGTGGATTTTATTAATGAATTCAACAAACAATATTATACCAAATTTGATAGAAATCAGAAGAAGGTCTTTGCGTTAACATAAGGAAATAGGTAAGTTTACGAGTTTGAGACAAAGTTGAGAGAGCTTGCCACCTATGTCCTGGAATATATGGCAGATCAAGAGAATCTGTGTGTTCAGTTTGAGACTGGATTGTATATGGCGATCTAGGAGAGAATGATGGTTACCCCTATTACCACGTTCAAGGAGATGGTATAGTCGACCAAGAGAGCCGAGAGGTTGGTGAAAGAGCATAGAAGACAGTGGGAGACAAAGAACTAGAAAAGGAAGGGAGGAGAACTCCCTAATCAGCAACCCAATAGGAGCCATGGTAGTTTGGCTCCGAGTAGTACGAGAAGCATTACATCAGTATTTATCAGTTTATAGTCACCATGATTAGGAGGCCAAAGCACTGCCCTTACTATCAGCTTCACTTCTCGAGCACAACCATCTTGGTTTGAACAATGTAGAAACTGCAAAAAGGTACATTTAGACGAGTGTGTAGAGTCGAGAAAGTGTTTTTAGTGTGGAGAGACGCGACACTTGAGGAGAAATTGTCCACAATTAGCTTAGACTTCAACTCGAGAGGGAGATAGCTCGGTGCAGCCAGTGAGACAGTGAGGCGAGACTACCAGGGCAGGTGTTCAGTCTTCGAGATCCACACAGAGGACTGGTGTGGGTAGTAATACATCTCCAGTAGGTCAGTAACATTTTGTTTCCTGAGCTCAAGCACGAGTTTATACAATGACAGAGGAGGACGTTTGAGTCAATCTAGACACTATTACAGGTATTTTCAAGTTTAAATTTTTTATGTTTTTGTATTGTCATATTGTAATGCATATTTTGTGTGGTAAACTCTTAAATAGTATTAATTACTAATGTGTAGCATTATTAGGTGTTATGTGTATTCTCAGTAGAGACGTTAAAGTTCAAGCACGAGTTTATACAATGACAGAGGAGGACGTTTGAGTCAATCTAGACACTATTACAGGTATTTTCAAGTTTA
>JAOSBN010000177.1:970971-1003687 GCA_027563595.1 Erythroxylum suave
TAATAATAATAATAATAATAATAATAATAATAATAATAATAATAATAATTATTATTATTATTATTATTATTATTATGTTTGCTGCCAAAGAACGTACAAGGTGGGGCTCAATTTGATGAAGACTCTTAAAGTCGTCGTCAAAAGTTAACTTCCTCTGCATGGAAACTCATTTATGGTCTGCCTTACAACTGGACCTCACGACGGCTACTGCCACCCCTCACGACAGACATAGAGTCAAAAAAGTAGAACTACGTGGTCGTGAGGAAGACCCTCCTCCATAAGCGAAACTCTCCTATAGTCCTGCAGTTAGCGGGGAACCAGTAGGAGACGATGGGGAGGTAGAAATGGCATGGCCTCATGAAGACCTGGTCAAAATAGAGGAAAGGGACATAATACATATTCAAGGTGCCTCAGGGAGCAGCATCGAATTGTCCTCCACCCTCAAGATGCGTTTGGACGAACGTTGGGAGCATAATATTATTATGAAGCTCATCGGACATTGGGTGGGATACAAACTGCTCTGTTGCTACCTCTAACTCCTGTGGAAACCGACTGCCATGATGAAGGTTGTCGACTTAGACCATGAATTTTTTCCGGTGAATTTCCTTGCCGAAAGTGACTTCCTCAACTCGTTAATTAATGGCCCCTGGATCATTCTCAGACATGCACTATCGGTGCAACGCTGGTACCCGGAGTTCAGGGCAGCACAAGGGACAATCTCACCTGTGGTGCTTTGGATCTGATTTCTCGAGCTCCCTATCTCACGCTACCATCCGATGATCCTCATTGCATTAGGGAATTTAATGGGAAAGACCATGAAAATTGATGAAACAATGTTGTTAGATTAGGGAGGTAAATTTGCACGCCTTGCGGTGGATATTGATTTAAGCACTCCTTTGTGCTCGCACGTGGAACTGGACGGTGAAACACTAACGGTTGCATATGAGGGTTTGCCTCAAATCTGTTTCCTCTGTGGTATTGTTGGGCATGACACTGGCACCTGCACATTAAGGCATCCTAAACCAAATGTATCTCCCCCACCAGACCAGATGATGGATAACCCCATTCCATAGCCGCTGAGCGTCCTGAATAGCGCCAGAGGAGAGAAGTTGGAGGAGGTGACAGCTGAGGGCTACGGACCTTGGATACAGGTCCAACGCAAATCTACTATAACTAAACAACGGTCACATTCTCAGACTCCATCACGTCAACCAACGGCTACGCCTCGTCACATAGGATCCCGATTCTCTTCCTTATTCGAATCTTCCTAGAAACGCGAATTAAATGCCTAGCCTTCAACATCCGCTGGGTTACCTCCAGGGCAGGCAACCCGACCAGTTGAGCGTTTCACCATATGAGCAGCCACCCTCCACCCCTTTGGGCTGCGTCACACACCCAATGGATCCTAGCCTAAACCTAAAAGCATAATGGGGACGCCGGTGGCCCACAGAGCCCCGAGCCTTTAAGCCCACCTTGGATCAACCTCTCCCTAGCCGGTGCAGGTCCCCGAAGCCCTTCTTAAACCGGATACTTGACCCACAAAGCAGCACGTAGCCATCCGGTTTGCATCACCCACTGAAATCTACTATGATAGTGGTTCAGCGAGGGACGTCAGCGTTCACGCCGAGCCTTTGGATGGCAACAAAGAGGGGAGTGGTGTTCTGGTTGAGGGAGTGATGCCATTGATCCCCTACCCGACTCAACCCCCTGACATCAATGACCCGGAGATGAGGATGGATGAAGATGTTCGTCCAGAAGCAGACCCTGAGATGGAATCGACAACTCTGATAGGCAGTGTGGACACTTGGGATCTCCAGGAAACCGATGCCGCAATGCCCCCCAGGGAGGACGAAATACTAAGGATGGCACATCCCCCTGTGCTCCAATAGGTAACGTCACCGTTTTCTCTTTTTTTTCCATTATATTATGTCTATTCTGATCTGGAATTGCTAAGGGGCGGGAAGCCCCATTTTTATGAGAACTTTGAGGGGTTATATTTCCATACATAAGCCTCAGATGTTAGTACTAGTGGAACCTAGGATAAGTGGCAGGCGAGCTCAAGCAATAGTGCAAAAACTAGATTTCGAATTTTCCTTCCGAGTTGAGGCTTTGCTGGTGGCAATTGGTTATTATGGAGTGTAGAGTTTGCAGTCTCTGTGATCATTGCGAACTGTCAGTTTATTCACACACATATTAAGTATGGGAATTCCTATTTTGCCTTTAACGCTACTTATGCCAGCCCTCAATTTGCTATTCAAAAACTTCTTTGGCCGTACTTAAGTTGGATTGGCAGTCAAGAGTCCCTACCTTGGATCATAGGCGGGGGTTTTAATGCAAAATTAGACCAATCTGAAAAATAGGGGGGCACTAATTCACGTCCAGTTGTGCACAAACAATTCAAGGATTGGGTGCATTGCTTCGGGCTTCATGACATGGGTTGTGTGGGACCCAAGTATACTTGGTAGAGGGGGACTGTACTGGCCAGATTAGATCAAATTCTTTGTTCCTTATTTTGGCTGGAAACCTATCCTCAAGCTACTAATTCCCATATGGCCTTCGTTAGGTCTGACCACCACCCTATGTTCTTCGAATTTGCCCCGAACACCTTGCGTGGCCCGCCGCCACTGGTGTTCCGATTCCAATCGACATGGTTAGCTCATGATGCGTTTGCTAAATTAGTTGATGGCCATTGGCCTTCGGAGGTGTCCATCGTTAGTCAAAACCTTAACTAATTTCTCCAACAACCTCATGCAGTGGAATAAGATGAGGTATGGCAATATATTCTATAGGAAAAAGCGGCTCCTAGCCTAGTTAGTCGATATCCAATGTGCACTGGAGACCCATGCCACTGACTCACTCTTAGCCCTAGAGGATCGACTCTGTGGAGATTTAACCCAAGTCCTTTGTGAGGAAGAGATTTATTAGAACCAACAGTCTTGTAGTAAATGGATTTAACAGGGCGACCGAAATATGACATATTACCACAACCTAGCTACAGCAAAAAGAAGGAAATTATGGATTGACAGATTGGTAGACACTGAGGGATGCACTGTCTCTCATCCTTGCCGACTCAGGCAACTGGCTAAGACCTACTATGAAAAGCTATTTGGCCCAGACGTAGCCTGTAACACCCATTGCTTGAGCACTGAAGCCTTCCCCACTTTATCACACACGACCATACAGGATCTCACCAACCTGATTTTAGTAAATGAAGTCCGGACGACCATTTTTGGTATCAATCCTAACAAAGCCTTGGGGTTGATGGTTATAATGCATCCTTCTTTTAGCAATAGTGGACTAAGGTAGGACCAGTGGTAGTGAAATTTATCCAAAATATCTTCCATTTGAAACAGTGGGACCTAACGGTGAACAAAACCATTTTGGTATTAATAACCAAAGTCATTTCCCCATTGTCTATTAAACAATTTAGGCCTGTCAGCCTCTGCACGGTTTTATATAACACAATATCGAAAGTGATTGTGAACCGCCTGAAGCCCCACCTTGATAAGCTAGTGGTCCCCACATAATATATCGTTGTCCTGGAACAACACATCACAGATAATATTATCATTGTGTAAGAGGCTATCCATTTGATGAGACGAAAGAAGGCGAAGATCGGTTATATGGCCCTCAAGGTTGATCTAGAAAAAGCCTATGATCGCCTCAATTGGGACTTTATTCATCCCACCCTAGCGGATATTGGGATACCCCAACCATTACTCTCAATCATCATGCGATGTATTATCACGGTTACCATGCACGTCTCATGGAATGGTTCCCTCTCAGATACAATTATCCCTGCCAGGGGCATCCGACAAGGAGATCCACTATCGTCGTATCTTTTCGTGCTTTGCATCGAATGATTGGGATATCTTATCTCTAATGAGGTGTGAAAAGGGGCCTGGAAACCCCTTCATATGAGTAGACATGACCCCTCCATTTCCCACCTCTTTTTTGCTGATGATCTTGTCCTATTTACGGATGCTATGTCATCCCAAGTGCGCACAGTTTTGTGGGTGATGAATGTATTCTGTCAGGCCTCCGACCTAAAAGTTAGTCAAGAAAAAACTACAATTTTTTTCTCTAAGAACGTGTGTAGCGATCTAACTCAACAGCTCAGTCAAATGAATACCTTGTAAACCTTCCATGACCGATCTTCTGGAACAAAGTGTTTAGTATCATCCGAACAATGTCACTTCCCTTATTATTTACATCTAATTTCCTTTTATGAAACTATTATATATATTCACATTTGTTAGTTTACACTACATGTTGATTGCAACTACCTTCAGTCTCGAATTTGACATGTATGCCTATGGTAGTGGGAGTGCTGTCACAACAGTCGATAAAGGAAAATCGGTTGATTTGAAAAATTCATCAATTCCGAATACTGTGACTGCTCATGCATGTATGCATGTCACCCCAATTTCAGTTTATTTAACGGTTTACTAATAGGATGATATCTAACTTCTATATTGATCTTTTTTTAGGTTCTAAATCTAGCAATCATTTCACTGCATCCTCTTCAAATTTAGAGATAGCAAAAAAGCTGTTGGAAAAGGGAGTGTCAAACCCTACTACAGATGAAGGAAAAGCTATTATTGAAGCTATTGGTGCGTTCGAACGTGCAAGGGCCCTTCTGGGTAATCCGGACAATGGGGACTCATTTACATTTACTGACTCTCGTGTCACTTGGAATCCAAATAAATAATTGTATCATTGTCAGTTAGCAAGTCAATCAACTGAAATCAGCTTTAAAGTTTAGTTGTTGTTGTATGAACAATAGTTTGCCAAACAACATATGTATTACTTATGGGTCAAGTTGCGTGCAATTGAATATTGACTGTTATTGTTCTAGTTCTATGAATATATGGATTGGATTACTTATAATTCAAAGTTCTTACTACTCCATGTATCATTTTATTATATTGATAAAATAATTTAAATTTTTATTAACTAATTTTTTCAATGTTAATTAATACTAATGTTAGCTCCATAACCTATATGTTGTCAGTTTTTTAAAAATTACGGTGATAAAATTATTTTAAATTTTTATAACTAATTTTTTCAATGATAATAAATACCAATGATTAATATTGATAGTACTGTTTAACATTTAAAATTATGCTGTGAGTTTTTCTTCAATAATATATTGTAAACATTCAAAACAAATCTCCAATAAAATGTATATTAACTATGATAGATTATAAAAATGTTAGTTTAATAATTTAAGAAAATGTCAATCATTTAGTGACGAATTAGAGAAATCGTCATCAAATGTACACATTTAGCAACAAATATTAGAATTCGTCACTGAATACGGAACATTTGATGACGATTCAAAGAAATCGTCGCTGAATGCCCGACATTTAGTGACGAGGAAAAAATCGTCACAATACGTATAAACTTTCGCCACCAAATAGAACTTTTGTCGTCAAATATAGAACTTTTCGTGATGAATTTTTGTATGCATCGCAATATGTTTGAGTAGTTATGGTGACATTTTAATAAATCGTCGCGATTGCAATTTTTAGCGACGAATCTGCTAAATCGTCACCCATACCCTATGCTTTGGTGACAATTATTCGAAATCGTCACTAATTATATAACTTTATGAGACAATTTAACTATTTTGTCGCTGAAAATTTTCCTTTTAGCGACGCTAGTAGTTGTCGTCAGTAAATGTCAACTTTTAATGACGAATATTTTTAAACGTCGCAATATTTGTGAACATCGCTAAAGAAAGCGTCGCCAAAAGATTATATTGTTGTAGTGCGAGTACGTGCTCTTGTTGTTAAGGCTTCCATAGCTATGGCTTCTAGAGTTGATCCCGTGCCTGTGTCAAATGGACTAGGTGGTGTTTACTTCCTGTGAAGTAGGAATGACGATAACATTACAGTGGCAAAGCCAGTTGATGAAGAGCCTCTAGCGTTCAACAACCCAAAAGGCTTGACCGGAATGATGTTAGGCCAGTCAAGAATGAAACGATTTGTTCGGGTAGCCAACCAGGATTCGAGAACTAGCTGCTTATCTCCTTGATCATGATGGATTCGCTAGTGTTCCTCCAACAACTTTGGTTAGAATATCACATGTTGGATTCCACGTTAATGGTGCAGCAACTATTTCAACTCCACCATATAAGATTGCATCGCTCCAACGTGTCATAGACCATGATTTTGATACAGGAGAGTTAGGCCCTTCTGGTCTCCCAGTTTCTTTAGTCCATCGCATTGGAATTTTTTGATGCAAGACTCCTGAATCTTGACAGGCATGCAAGGAACATACTTGTGAAGAAGCATAATCAGGAGGATTTGAGTTGGAGTGGGAAGTAGTAGAATTTGAGTTGGAGTGGGCGTTTAGAAGTCCAAGATAAAGAGGAGATAAGATGATAAACTTGATAGACACCGACCTAAACTCTATCTCTATCGGATAATTTATCCAAATTTTATCTTTATCTAGTAGGATAAAATTTTATCAGGATTACAAGTTTAATTGTAGTAGGACACTCATCATTGATGGCTATAGATAGAAGTTTTGAAGCAGAAAAAAGGATTCAACCCCTCACATATCAAAAGCATGGCATCCTAGCAAATCTATTAGCTTATTTCGTTTCGTCAATTCTTTATTTTTCTTAGCCTAGTCTTTTCTTTTCAATTATATTTAGCAATTTTCAATTTCTTAGTCATTGCATTATGCCGAATTGTTTATCAATAAAGCAAAGTTCTTTCTGTTATATTTTTGTCCCTGTCTAGCATACATAATAGTTTGATTTCAGCCTTAGATTACGAATCGCAATCTTTTTTCTTTTTATTTCTTAGTTTGGAAATATTTTAAATTCTTGGCATGCTCGCAAACCAAAACAAAAGGCTATGTGTTAACCTTTAGGCAAAATAAAGGCAAACATATTTTTGGCACGCCCAGTGGGACCATGCAATGACGAAAACACTATATAGTAAGAGTGCTGACATTTCCATCAGTGGAGACGATGACATGGAAGTCGTTGCAACAGCAACGCAGAACGATGAGGCTTAAATCGTTTAGTTAAGTCAGGTAAGTAACATTGAGATCCTTTTAATAAAGGTTCTGGAGGCCATAGAGAAATCGACAGCTAAAACAGACACTCTCTTAAACACTTTGGGGAGTAATCAAATTTTGGCCACAATCAGTGGATCTGCCATGCCAAAGAAAGACAAAAGCATAGGCGGAGGAGAGTCAAGGAAGACACTGCTTCAAACTGAATCGCAGGCCAGCAAGCTACCAGTGGCCGCTGCAAATCAATTAGTAGCGCCTACAGCCACTCCAACTGGAGGTGAGGAGTCGGCAACCAAGGTTGCCAAGTTGGGAGAAACTTTTCCTGTGAAGGAGCTTCGGGGGCAATTCACCAGGATTGACAGCCCTAACAAGGAGAAACAGCCGATGTCTACCTACCAACCACCGCACAGAAGGGATAAGACACCGAAAAATACTTTGCCTCTACTGTCTATCAACAACAAGACCCCTGTTCAATTCCACAGCCACACTGGACCAGTGACTCAACCTCACCTTTATAAAGAGGGAATGAAGGGGGCAATGGGAGTCTATTGACCAACTAGATGTAGGCACTCCCAAGGAGTACAAGTCACCAGGCAGTTCAGCTGCCGGTGACAGTTCAGATGATAGATCACGTTAGTAGAGATGCACTGCGCGAGATTTCCCAGGAGTTGTATGGGCCCGGTTTCAATCAAATTGTTCGACCTGAGTTTAGGAAGCCTTATCCTGAATTCATAAACAGAGTAGCCTTCCCAGGGTTGTAAAAATCCCAGATTTTACTTTGTTTTCTGGAGAAGATAGGCAGTCTACCATTGAACACATAGCGAGGTTCACCACTCAATGCTCGGAATTTTCTAGCTATAAGAACTACCAATATCTGCTGTTGAAATTGTTCCCAAATTCGTTAACTAGAGCTGCTTTCTCTTGGTACGTGTCACTGCCAAGAGATTCCGTGTTTGATTGGGCAGATGTGACAAAAATCTTCCACACTCAGTTTTACAAAAGTGAACTTGAAGTCAGTATCGCGGATTTGTCCAAGCTTACTCAACGTACTGGAGAGAAGGCAGACGATTTCATTGCCAGGTTCAAGAGATTAAGAAACAAGTGCAGGATCAATATTCCGGAAACTGAGTTTATGAAGATGGCACAAAAAGGTTTGGACCTGGAGCTATGGAAAAAGTTTTAAGGCATGAATTTTAAAGACTTTTTTGAGTTGGCTATGAAGGTGACAGAATACGAGGAGCTGCTTCAAGAAGACCATAAGCTAAAAAAGCAGACCATAGGGACTTATTTCAAGGAAGTCCATCACGCTGAAGTGGAAGTTGCTATAGCTGCTGTATTTGATACTGGAAACATAGTGTGCTCATACTGGCAAAGACGTCTCTTGGAATGCAACAAAGTAGCGACAAGAGGAGGAGCAAGTGCACCTTCGATGTAAGTAGAACGTCAAAATTTTTTGATGACCTAATGAAAATCCATTTTTGTTTCTTTGCCGGAAGATCACGTTTTGCCTACCAAGGAGGAGATGAAGGCCAAAGACTATTGCAAGTATCATAACACATGGACTCATTCCACCAACATGTGTTGGGCCTTCGGGAATGTGATTTAGGATCATATCAACAGGAAAAATTCTCAAGTTCCCAGAAGAGGTGATGCTCATTGACAAAAATCCATTCCCGGTGGGGTCAGTGAACGTAGCAAATGTTGACATAAGGACTTGGATCAACCAAAAAAAGAGGCAATCATACGAATCAAGTGTGGAGGTCGAAGGGGTGGAACATGTGGAAAAGGAAAGATGGCTTGACCACTGTTTCTAGAAGATGAGAGAGAATCAGTGCACTGGAATAGGAAGAAATCTACTTTAATGTCGGTAAGGACCCTGTCTATTACCTTGGAGCTGCTTCTGTGTTGTTGTCAACTATTTTTTGACGTGTCGATCCTGATGATGAAGCGGAAGATAAGCCAAAAGACGAAGAAAAAGTTTGGGCTGCAAAAGAAGAACAAAATCCAGTGGAGAAATTCTCAGAGAAAATGCGGGAGACCGAGGAGAGAAAAACTCTGACATTCAACAATCTGTTGACAGTAAATCACACTAAACCACTATACATACGAGCTTGTGTCAATGGAAAGCAACTGAACAGAGTTTTGGTGGACAATGGAGTAGTTGTAAACGTGATTCCCTTGAAAGTGCTATTAGGACTTGGGAAAAGAGAAGAGGATATCATTGCTACAGACCTAGTGGTGACTGCGGTGACTAGGGATGTGGCAAGAACAATGGGAGTAGTTCCATTACAAATAACAGTGGGGAGCAAGACGTGTGTGTCTGCTTTCTTTGTAATCAACACGAATGCAAGTTACAAGTTACTCCTGGGCAGAGATTGGATTCACGCCAACATGTGTGTGTCGTTCTCTCTTCACCAGTTCTTATTGTTCTGGCATGGCGACAAGATGAAAATGGTTAAGGCAGACAATAATCCTTTCAACGCTGAAGTCAATTTGGTGGACGCGTGCTATTACCATGGAGACACCACTCCAATTACTTTTGAATGTTTGGACAAAGAAGACAAGCCTATGCTGATGAAATTTGCCAAGGATAAGCATTTGCTACTTCAAGAAACTGGTGCCAGTGAGAAAAATAAAAGAATTAGGCCTCCTAGGCCGATGGAAGAAGACATTGGCTAGCCAGGCCAATGATTGCTCAAGGAAGTAAAGAAGGGTGGTCAGTAGCTGCAAGGGCCATCCAGGAAGTAATTTTGCAGCAGGCCAAGAAACAATTAATGGCCAACCATAAAATTGATGTTTTTGCAACAGAGTTAGTTTATGAGGGAGAAATCACAGAAGTAGTAAGAGATGAAATAAATCTGGAAAAGCTACAAATCGTGCCACCCAAAATGGAAGATGAGAGACTTTAAGTGAAGGAGTCTCCAGAAGAAGTCAACTTGAATACTGTCGAGGATCCTAAAGTAACATACATCAATGGGCTTATTAATAAGGAGTTGCACGAAGAGATAATCAAGCTGCTTCATGAGTATAAAGACTGCTTTGCATGGGATTACAAGGATATGCTAGGCTTAAGTCAGAGTTTAGTTGAACACCGACTACCCATCTAGCCAAAATTTCATCCTTTTCAATAATCACCTAGGAGAATGTCCAAGGAAGTAGAGATGAAGGTAATAGAAGAAATAGAGAGGCCTCTCAAAGTTAGCTTTATTAGACCAGCTAAGTATATTGAGTGGCTGGCAAATATAGTCCCTGTAGTTCAGAAAAATGAAAAAAATTAGAGTGTGCGTAGATTTCAGGGACTTAAATGCCGCCATGCCCAAGGATGTATATGCAATGCCGGTTAGTGACATGCTTATTGATGCCACTACCAACCATGAAATATTAACGTTTTGGGATTGTTTTTTTGGTTACAATCAGATCAAAATTGTCGAGAATGATATTCATAAGATAGCTTTCTGGTGTCTAGATGCAATCGGTACATTCGAATGGGTTATGATGCCTTTCGGGTTAAAGAACGCAGGAGCGATTTATCAAAGAGCCATGAACCTCATTTTCCATGACATCTTTGGAAAAATTGTTGAAGTCTACATCGATGACGTGGTTAACGAGTCTAAAAAATAGGGTGACCATGTAGAGCATCTCAGGCAAGGATTCGAGAGACTGAGGAGACACCAGCTCAAACTCAATCTGTTAAAGTGTGCTTTTGGAGTCAGAGTTGGAAATTTCCTCGATTTTTTAGTCCATCAAAGGGGCGTGAAGGTTGACGACAACAAAGCTAAAGTGATTACGCAGGCAAAGCCTCCTAAAAGTAAAAAGGAGCTGCAAAGGTTTCTGGGTTAGATTAATTACCTAAGGAGGTTTATCTCTAACTTAGCAAGCAAGACAAAGGTTTTTTTCGGAACTACTCAAACTAAAGAAAGAAGAGGAGTTTGTATGGGAAGACAGACACCAGCAAGCATTCAATGAGATCAAGGAATATTTGTCTTCACCATTAGTGCTCATGCCACCAAGGAGAGACCATCCCCTCTGTTTACACTTAGCAGCGTCAGAAACCTCAATCGGATGCGTTTTAGCTCAGAACAACAATAAAGGTAATGAGTAGGCTATTTACTATTTGAATATGACTCTCAAAGATGCAGAAGTCAGATATTCTCCAATTGAAAAAGTATGTCTGGCCTTATATTTTATGTGCACTAAGTTAAGACACTACATGATGGGAAATTTGGTGTTTGCGGTGTCTAACACTGACATGATTAAATACATGTTGATGAGACTGATTATCACTGGGAGAATAGGAAAATGGGCAATTGCTTTAACGAATCTTCTTTGCAGTTCCTACCTCAGAAATCTGTGAAAGGGCAAGCTATCGCAAATTTTCTGGCTAACCATTCGAGCGTAGAAGTCCCTGACATTGACGAACCTGACCCGAATGTATTCTATTTAGAAAGAGCCCCGTGGATTATAAAGTTTGATGGGTCCAGCATAACCAATGCCACTGGGCAGGAGTTGTTGTCATATCCCTAGCAGGTATCGAAACTACGCTCTCTTTTAATCTCAAATTTCCATGCACTAACAATCAAGCTGAGTATGAGGCTCTAATAATTGGGTTGGAGATCCTCAAAGAATTCAGTGCCAAGGATTTAGCCATATATGAAGATTCGCAATTGGTCATCAGAAAACTAAACGGTGACTATAAGTGCAGTAGTTTTTCTTTGGCTTCGTATTTTGCTGTTGCGGTTTAGTTGTTAGACGATGTTGAGTGCATAGATTTATTTTACATTCCACAAGAGGTCAATTAGAAAGCTGATTCAACGGCTAGGGTGGCCTCGAGAGTGAAATGTCTGAAAGATGATGCATAAATTCGTCCTTATCTAGAAGAAAAATCATCCTTCCATCGAAGGCTGAGGGATGCCAGTGGATATGTTTAATACTAATGTAAAGTGTGTCGGTGATTGGAGAAGTTCTATAAGAGAATACTTGGAAAATCCAAAAGGAAAGACACCCTATAGAATCAAGATGCAGGGGCTGAATTATCTCCTGGTAGAAAGCACTCTGTACAGGAAAAATGCCGATGGTCTCCTCCTTAGGTGCTTAGGTCCTGTGGAATCTATGGAAGTATTGAAGCAAGTTCATGAAGGTATGTGTGGTGCTCATCAATTTGGAGAAAAAATGCGTTGGTTGATTCATAGACATGGTTATTACTGGCCTCCCATATTTGATGATTGTTTCAGGTATGCTAAGGGCTATAAACAGTGCCAGAGGCATGGGAAAATCCAGAGAATACTTGCCGCAGAGTTGACAAGTATAATCAAGCCATGGCCTTTCCGAGGGTAAGCCATCGACCTGATTGAAAAAATTTACCCTGCGTCATCCAAAGGTCATTCTTTCATAATAGTAGCTACAAACTTTTTTACCAAGTGGGTGGAGGCTCTACCAATGAAGAAGGTCAAACAAAAGGATGTCATTCAGTTCATCAAGGAAAATTTGATCCATAGGTTTGGGATCCCTGAGTCAATTACCACTGACCATGGGACAATGTTCACTGGGGAATCAGTCAAAGAATTCGTAGAGGATTATGGTATTAAATTTCTAAGGTCAAGTCCTTATTATCCTCAAGCAAATGGACAAGCCGAGGCTTCAAACAAGGTCATAATCAATATTTTACAGAAGATGATGGAGGATAATCCTAAGGACTGGCACAACCTTCTTTCCGAGACCCTGTGGGCATACAGGATATCGAAACAAAGCGCGACTGGGGTAAGCCCGTTTTCACTGACTTTTGGACATGACGTCGTAGTACATATGGAGGTAGTGGTGCCCTCTTTAAGGGTTGCATGGAAAAATAATTTGGCGCCAGAGGACTACTCGCAAGCAATGATGATGGAACTAGAGGAATTGGGTCACGTGAGAATGGATGTCCTCAATAGAATGATTCTACAGAAAAAGAAGGTAGCCAGAGCCCACAACAAGAAGGTGAGGAAAAAGAATTTTGATGAAGGTGATTCGATCTGGAAGTTGGTGCTGCCGATTGGAAGTAAAGATCGAGTGTACGAGAAGTGGTCAGTAAACTAGGATGGGTCATTCAAAGTCCAAGACTTCAGGAATCCTGGTGTCAATAACATTCTTGATGACCACAAGTTTGATGTCCTGTTGGTCACTGGTAACTGCTGCGCTCCGGATGGCCTCGTGAAAGCTCAAAACCTCCTCCTCTTTGCCTACGCCCTCTAAGTCTTCATCACTAGTGACCTCCAGGGTACCAGTGACTGCCGTGAATTTTGACTGACCAGCTAATCTTCCTGATCTGCGGGAGCCAGCAGAAGCAATTTTCTTTTTTTCTAGTGTCTTCTTAGTTTTGACACTGGAGGAGACCTTGGGCTGTTTAGGTGTCTTCTCACTAGAAGGACCTAGGGACCAGAGAATAGGATCAAGAACTAATAAAGAAAGGAGGAGATGAGGAGAAACGTTTATTTGCTTGGTCAGTTTTACGAATCTTGCTTTTAGCAAAGGCAGCGGACGATTTTCCTTTGGAAGCTGAGGGTGAGAGGATACCTGAAAATAAAGGAGAAAACTAAGCATCAACAAATGGCCCTGGACAAGTAAAGAGAAAGGTCAGGAAGATACCAGACATACCTTGAGCAGGTGCGGAAAGAATGAAGGTCTGGGAAATATTCTGCCACTAAGAATCGAAGGAGTTGGTCATTAAAGGCGGGTCCTTTTCAACACAGATGATTGGCCTGATTCCGATGTCTGATAGGTTCTCTTGTCACCTCTCAATAAACTCCTTGATTTTGGCCTCTGACAAAGAGACCCTAGTACTGTCAGGCCAAGAGAGACGTTGGAAAGTGTCTGGATAGCCCTGAGTCAAACCAAACTGTCTACACCACAGTTGTGGCATGTAGATTTCACAGCAAACTCCCATCTGCTTGCCACCTCCCTTCAGCATAGTAGAAGTCCCGATCAAAAAATGCCTAGCTTCACACACCAGGTGCCATTCTTTTTCATGCTCCTCAAGCAGACCAGGCACATAACACTTTAGAGGCACCGGGAGGACATCCCATTCCTCACCACGATCAAAAAGAAACATAGGAGGGACATCCTGTTCCATCAAGTTTTGGAAATACCTCACTATATCTTCCTGAGGTAAAGGGCAGGACAGTAAGAAGCAGCAATCCCAGGTGCAACTTTATTTCTCCAAGTAGCGGTAAGAGAATGTAAAGCCGGAAAATACAAAAGAAGCCATAGCTGGAGAAGCCAAGCAGACGGAGGAAGCTCCTTCAAAGGCTCAGAAGTGACAGCCACGTACATTCCCCGATAACAGTGACCAAGGAAGATGCTGGCTAAGGAGACCTACTTACCTTGATGGAGTGCGAGGGCCAGGTTCCCGGTTTCCTTTGTAAGCCTCCCCGCTGTGGAACAAGTAATGTACTTGTTGACCAAGTACCACATCAAAGCCAAGTTTTGAGCTAGCAAGTCTAGGTCTTTGGCTTGTCTCACCACCTACAAGAGAGAAAAAAAAAGAGTAATTATAAATGCCAAAGAGCAGAGGAAAAGAAAGCAGTAGCCAAGTTAGGAGACACTCACTCCACTAAAGGAAGAAGATGCAAGCAGAGAGACCAGTGCATCCTCTAAGGAGCTATCTTCTTCTGGGATAATTGCAGAAGCAACCTCCTCTCCCTACAAAGTGAGGCCAGTGATTGCCACTACATCCCTCAAGGTCACCGACATCAGACCATAGGGAAAAATGAAAGAATTGCAGCTGTGACTCCAAAAACGTAGGGCTCCTATGACAAGGTCCCTGTCAAAATATTGTTGGTGTAGGGTGAGCTCAATAAGGTCAACCACACCAACCTTCTTCCAGCGACTTTTAAAGTGTGGCCGTAAGTTGGCCACCCAAGTTCCATACTCTAAAGTGTTTGGAATCCATGTCCTCTGTTTACTGAGCACGGTGAATGACTTGTGATGGAGAAGGAGGGTTTCTCTTTTGAGAAGGGGAAAAGGCATACCCAGAGGGGTTGGAGAAGACGGAGAAATAGTCAAGCACTACTGAGAGTCACCCTGAACAATTAAAGATGTTTAGACTAAGGGAAATTTTCGAAGGACATAGAAACACAAAAGGAAAGTCTGTATCTGCTCGGTGACCAGGTCCATCGATTCAGGAAAAGCTCGAGGGGCTTCTGAGCCTGCAATACAGAAGTGGGAGGTCAATTTCTGGAGAAATTTTGACAGAGTTTCCTCTATAATTGGAGGTTCACAAAACTACCTGCAAGCAAACACACTCCTAAAACACATCCCAATACTCACTACACCAACCAAACAGCAATTCCCAAACTTTAAATTTCAGAGACATCTGAAACGTTGGAGGTCACTGGGAACTCTCAAGGTTACCAGAAACCGCAGCGGTCACCAGAAATTACAATGGTCATCTGAAAATCAAAATGATGGAGTTCGAGAAGATTCGTACCTAACATATTGTTGACTGATTTTCCGAGCTTCTAACGGTAGGAAAGAAAGAGAGTGGGTGGTTTTTCTGGGAATGGACACGGCTTTTTAGAGTTAGTAAAAGTTGTAGAAATGGAAAAGAGAAGAAGGAAGCGCGGGCTTACCAATGATCGTCGACGGCGGCGAAACTCCTTAAAGTGATTGGGCTTCGATGGCTTTGAAGAGTGGAACGCGTAAGGGTTGCGCGACGGTGTTGATGGTGTCAGAACGTTAGGTGTGCGAGTCAAAGACGAGAAGGAGTTTTTGCGGGGGAGTTTTTGAAATATTTCCCTTAGGTGGTTAGTGAAGAACTAGGAGGGGCCTTTAACTATTGACATAACTTGAGGATTTGCTTTGGGCTTGGGATTTGGAGCGGTATTCATCAGAAAGTCTTTTAAACTTTTGATGTCCATGTCCATTTGATGGCTTATTTCCAGATGGCCATTATTGACACTGTTGGGGATCTGCACGAGTTATTACCAATCATAAGTAGCGGACCTTCGGATATAATTTTGTGAAGAATTAGAACAGTCAAAGTTTCCAAAGGGCACTCTAGACAGAGGCATTGACTAAATGGTTAAGGGCCACCATAGGGCTTATCCCTCTAAGCCCACTGGTGCAGCAACCAAATGTTTACATCGAAAAATAGGTTCGGCTCATTATTACTGTTTTGAGCCGAAAACCCGAACCCCAAAGAAAAGCCCATGGTTCGAAGCCCAAAAGGAATCCACTGACCCTGGCCCATGAGATTCCAGTGTCCAACAAAGAGGGAAGTAATAGAATTTGAGTTGGAGTGGGAGTGGGAGTGGGAGTCTAGAAATCCAAGATAAAGAGGAGATAAGATGATAAACTTGATAGACACCAGCCCAAACTCTATCTTTATCAGATAAGATAAAGTTTTATCTAAATTTTATCTTTATCTAGTAAGATAAAATTTTATCAGGATTATAAGTTTAATTGTAGTAGGACACTCATCATTGGTGGCTATAAATAGAAGTTTTGAAGTAGAAAAAAGGATCTAATCCCACACATATCAAAAGCCTAGCATCCCAGCAAATCTACTAACTTATTTCATTTTGGCAATTCTTTATTTTTCTTAGCCTAGTCTTTTCTTTTCAATTGTCTTTAGCAATTTTCAATTTCTTAGCCATTGTGTTTTGCCTAATTATTTACCAACAAAGCAAAGTTCTTTTTGTTAGATTTTTGTCCCTTTCTAACATACACAATCGTTTGATTTCAACCTTAGATTACGAGTCGCAATCTTTTTTCTTTTTATTTTTTAGTTTGGAAATACTTTAAATTCCTGACACACTCGCAAACTGAAGCAAAGGGCTACTTGTTAACCTTTAGTCAAAATAAAGGCAAACAAACTGTAACATCGTTTTCATGCTCGCATTATATACACACACATATATATAATTATATAAGACTATTAATTCATAATTATATTGAATAGAAATTCATCATTATACTTAATCTAGTCAACATAAATAAATTTAAGACTGTTTTTCGACGAAACCCAAAAAGGTATCTTCTTACTATCACGCTTTGTGTCAAACAGTCAGAAAACGCGGCTGTTTCAATTTAGTTTACTAGAATCTCTCTCCTTCAAAGCAAATTCTGATTCAATAAAATAGAAATATACAAAGCTTTTAACACATGAAATCCAAACTTATTTCGTACATGTTCATATTACTTTATGTTACATAAGCCTTTCTTTAATAGTTTCCCAAAAGACTCTACTGCTCCAGTCTTTAACAAACCAACCGCACCAAGAGAGCTATAAGATTCTGTTACATGACTCTTTTAACATTGGCTAATACCATTTAAAAGCATCATTTTAATTAAAGCTGGTTCGGCTGCGGGGCCCACAGATACTGTCTGCTTTGGGGGAAGAGGGATCTGTGTCCTCTCGGCCTACCGTTGCGGCCCCCTCACGGTTTTAAAAGGCCTCTGTAGGGGGAAGGTGTCCACAGCCTTATAAGGCATGCTTCGTTGGCCTTTCCCAGCGGTCATCGTCGAAGGGTCGCTCGGTGGCCTTTCAACAATTTGCCCATCCTTCCGGGCACTCGATCTAATTTCCTCATCCCCCTTGCTTCTGATGCTTCACTTCCGCCAGCTTCCAGCACCCCTACCATTTCTGCCGTTACCTCCAACGACCCAACAACTTGTAAAGCTCCCTCGGCGGCCAGTCCCTGACAAAGTCCCCATAAAATTGTGCTTATTTCCTCACTAAGACCCGGGGATGCCCGTGGCGAAGGTTGGCAAGGAGGCGATGAGGAAGGAGAGAGGGCTCCGCTCCTAAGTCTAGTTTCGTTCCTAGGGCTAGTCGAAGACATATTTACTAAAATATAACTTAAAAGGATGAAAGGAAGAAGGGCGTACCTAGTTTAGAAATGAAGTCGGAAATGTAAACGGTGATAAAAGGTGAATTCCGGTGATTGCAAAGAAAGAGAATGAAGACAAAGATGCAAAACTGAGTACGCGAAATAGAAAGTGGAGGAAATTCGTCGACCCCGAGTAGTTATAACTAAGATCAACTGAACGGGCGTATCAATCAGAGCCGGACGCGTGGCAAAATCCAAATCGCTCAAATTAGGGTTATAAAGTGCCCCAAACGATGCGACGGTTGAAAGGACACCCAGGACAGCTGCGCAGCAGTTAAAGGGACGCATCATGTCAAACAGCAGTTAAAGAAACGCCTCATTTCAAATCTTGAAAATCTGTCAGAGGACACGCGCCGTCAGAAATGATTAAACCTAATGCCCTCATTCGCTAGGAGTTGACATTCAACTGATCGAAATTCAGCCGATCAATCTTAGCACGAACTGTCATACACATACGCTGAGTATTGAAATCCGACCAATCGGGCCTACCACGAACTGTTATACAGACGACTTGTATAGTCCTTGCATACTCCTTCGACCCTTCTCCTTGATCAGACTTGAGGAGTAGGGGGGCCTATGGTTGGGTCAGTCGTGCTAGGCCCAAGCCCAGACTTAGAACGACCAATGGACTGAGCATCCATTACTAATGGTTGACCTAATTTCTACGGGCATTAACTATATAAATTCATTACCTCATCATAAAAAATGTACGATTCTCAAAAACCTGGTATTCTTTATTCACTAGCCGCCAAAACTTTCCCAAAAAGTCTAACTTGAGCGTCAGAAGGGCCTACCGGCAGTCAACCCCCGGTGTGCCTTATTGTTTTGCAGGTGTTTCAGTGCTCAAATCAGCCAACCCTATGGATCCAAGTAACAGCGTCCAGCCTCAACAAAATCAGACAGAACCAAAAGCAATGGAATGTTCATCATTTTTTTGAATTAATTAGACCAACTTTTTAAACCACTACTGAAAAGAAAAAGGAAAAGTTTGTCTTAATTTTTAAAATAATTTTAAAGCTATATATGATCCAAATTATTATCCTAAATAAAGTAATGTGACATTGTCAGGAGAAAACTGTGACTTTCTTGTCAACCTAACATAATTTAGCCCTCTTCGGTCGAGCTCAATTTTTAGGAGCTCAATCGAATCATATTTAAATAATAATAATATATGTTTTGCTGCCAAAGAACTTACAAGGTGGGGCTTAACCTGGCAAAGACTCTTAAAGTCGCCGTCAAAAGTTGACTTCCTCTGCATGGAAACTCTCTGCGTGGAAACTCATTTATGCTCTGCCTTACAACCGGACCTTACGACAACTACCGCTACCCCTTGCGACGGACATGGAGCTAAAAAAGTACGACTACGTGGTTATGAGGAAGACCCTCCTCCACGAGTGAAACTCTCTTACAGTGCTGCAGTTAGCGAGGAACTAGTAGTAGACGACAAGGAACTAGACAAGGCATGGCCTCACGAAGACCCGGTCAAAGTAGAGGAAGGGGACATAATACATATTCAAGGTGCCTTAGGGAGCAGCATCAAACTATCCTCCACCCCCAAGATTCGTTTGGACAAACGCTGGGAGCACGCTATTATTGTGAAGCTCATCGGACGTAGGGGAAACAAACTGCTCTATTCCCGCTTCCAACTCCTGTGGAAACCGACTGCCTCGACGAAGGTTGTCAACTTGGACCATGAATTTTTTTGGTGAATTTCCTCGCCAAAAGTGACTTCCTCAATGCATTAATTAATGGCCCCTGGATCATTCTCGGGCATGCACTATCAGTGCAACGCTTATACCCGAAGTTCATGACGATGCAAGGGACAATCTCACGTGTGGTGCTTTGGATCCGATTTCCCGAGCTCCCTATCTCACGCTACCATCCAGTGATCCTCACTGCATTAGGGAATTTAGTGGGAAAGACCATGAAATTTGATGAAACAACGATGTTAGCTTAGCGGGGTAAATTCGCACGCCTTGCAGTGGATATTGATTTAAGCACTCCCCTTCGCTCACACGTGGAACTGGACGGTGAAGCGCTAAGGGTCGCATATGAGGGTCTGCCTCAAATCTGTTTCCTCTGTGGTATTGTTGGGCATGACACTGGCACCTACACATCAAGGCAACCTAAACCAAATGTATCTCCCCCATCAGATCAGACGACGGATAACCCCATTCTGTAGCCGTTGAACCATGAACAGCGCCAAAGAAGAGATGATGGAGGAGGTGACAGCTGAGGACCATGGACCATGGATATAGGTCCAACGCAAATCTACCATAGCTCAATAACGGTGACATTCTCAGACTCCATCACGTCAACCAACGATCGCGCCTCGTGCCTTATTCGAATCTTCCTAGCAACGCGAATTAAATGCCCACCCTTCAGCATCTGTTGGGTCAACTCCAGGACAGGCAACCTTACCAGTCGAGCGTTTCACCATAGAAGCCGCCAGCCTCCACCCCTTAGAGCTGCGCCACGCACCTAATGGATCACGGCCTAAACCGAAAAGCAAAACGCTAGGGACACTAGTGGCCCACAGAGCCCTAAGCCCTTAAGCCAACCCCGAATCAACCTCTCCCCAGCCGATGTAGGCCCTCGAAGCCCACCTGGATACTTGACCCACAAAGCAACATGTAGCCATCAGGTTTGCATCACCCACTAAAATCTACTGTGACAGTGGTTCGACGAGGGACGTCAGCGTTCACACCGAGCCTTTGGATGGCAACAAAGAGAGGAGTGGTGTTCAGGTTGAGGGAACGATTCCATTGATCCCCCACCTGACTCAACCCCCTGACATCAACGACCCAGAGACGAGGATGGATGAAGATGTTCGTCCAGAAGCAGACCCTGAGATGGAATTGACAACTCCGATAGGCAGTGTGGACACTTGTAATCTCCAGGAAATCAACGCCGCAATGCTTTTGCAACCCTAGGGAGGAAAAAATACTGAGGATGGCACATCTCCCCCGCTCTGGAATAGGTAACGTCATCGTTTTCTATTTTTTCCATTATATTATGTCTATTTTGATATGGAATTGCCAAGGGGGCAGGAAGCCCCATTTTTATGAGAACTTCGAGGAGCTATATTTCCATACGCAAGCCTCAGATGTTGGTACTAGTGAAACCCAGGATAAGTGGCTGGCGAGTTCAAGCAGTAGTGCAAAAATTGGATTTCGAATTTTCCTTCTGAGTTGAGGCTAAAGGTTTTGTTGGTGGCATTTGGTTATTATAGAGTGTAGAGTTTGCAGTCTTTGTGATCGTTGCAAACGTCAGTTTATTCACACACATATTAAGTATTGGAATTTCAATTTTGCCTTTATTGCTGCTTATTCCAGCCCTCAATTTGCTATTCAAGAACTGCTCTGGTCGTACTTAAGTTAGATTGGCAGTCAAGAGTCCCTACCTTGGATCATAGGCGAGGATTTTAATACAAAACTAGACCAATCTGAAAAATGAGGGGGCACTAATTCACAACCATTCGTGCGCAAACAATTCAAGGACTGGGTGCATTGCTTCGGGCTTCATGACGTGGGTTATGTGGGACCCAAGTATACTTGGCGGAGGGGGACTGTACAAGCCAAACTAGCTTGAATTCTTTTTTCCTCGTCTTGGCTGGAAAATTATCCTCAAGCTACTAGTTCCTATTTGGCCTTTTTTGTATCTGACCACCGCCCTATATTTTTCGAATTTGCCCCAAACACCTTGCGTGGCCCGCCGCCATTGGTGTTTTGATTCCAATTGGCATGGTTAGCTCATGATGCGTTTGCTAAATTAGTTGATGACCATTGGCCTTTGGAGGTGTCCAACCTTAGTCAAAACCTTAACTAATTTCTCCAACAACCTCATGCAGTGGAATAAGATGACGTTTGGCAATATATTCTATAGGAAAAAAGCAGCTCCTAGCCCAGTTGGTCGGTATCCACCGTGTACTGGAGACTAATGCCACTGACTCACTCTTAGCCCTAGAGGACCGACTCCATGGAGATTTAACTCAAGTCCTTTGTGAGGAAGAGATTTATTAGAACCAACAGTCTCGTAGTAATGGATTTCATAGGGCAACTGAAATACGACATATTACCATAACCTAGCTATGAAAAAAAGGAGGAAATTACGGATTGACATATTGGTAGACACTGAGGGATGCATTGTCTCTCATCCTTATCGACTCAGGCAACTGGCTAAGACCTACTATTAAGAGCTGTTTTGCCCAGACGTACTGGAGCCTTCCCCACTTTATCACACATGACCGTACAGGACCTCATTAACCCGATTTTAGCAAATGAAGTACGGACAACAATATTTGGTATCAATCCTAGCAAAGCCCCAGGGGTTGATGGTTATAATGCCTCCTTCTTTCAACAACAGTGGACTAAGGTAGGACCAGTAATAGTGAAATTTATCAAAATATCTTCCATCTGGAACAGTGGGACCCAACGGTGAACAAAACCATTCTGGTATTAATACCGAAAGTCACTTCCCCATTGTTTATTAAACAATTTAGGCCTATCAGCCTCTGCATGGTTTTATATAAGACAATATCGAAAGTGATTGTGAACCACCTAAAGCCCCACCTTGATAAGCTAATGGCCCCCACATAGTGTATCTTTGTTCCGGGACGGCACATCACAAATAATATTATCATTGCGTAAGAGGCTATCCATTTGATGAGAAAAAAGAAGAGGAAGACCAGTTATATGGCCATCAAGGTTGATCTAGAAAAAGCCTATGATCGCCTCAATTGGGACTTTATTCATACCACCCTAGCAGATATTAGGGTACCCCAACCATTCCTTCAAATCATCATTGCGATGTATTACCACGGTTACCATGCACGTCTCATGGAATGGTTACCTCTCGAATACAAATAGCCCTACCAGGGGCATTCGACAAGGAGATCCACTATTGCCGTATCTGTTCGTGCTTTGCGTAGAACGATTGGAACATCTTATCTCTAATGAGGAGCGACAAGGGGCCTGGAAACCCCTTCGTATAAGTAGACACGGCCAATCCATTTCCCACCTCTTTTTTACTGATGATCTTGTCCTATTTGCGGATGCTACATCATCCCAGGTGCGCACAGTTTTGCAGGTGATGAATGTATTCTATCAGGCCTTCGGCCTAAAAGGTAGTCAAGAAAAAACTCAAATTTTTTTCTTTAAGAACGTCCGTAATGATCTAGCTCAACAGCTCAGTCATGAATCCCATTTCCAAAGCTCTACCAATCTAGGTAAATACCTAGTTATTCATTTAATACATGAGCTCACTACGTGACGGACATATCAATTCATTTTAGATAAGGCCCAGAATAAGCTGGCAGGATGGTGTGCCCGTGAACTATCTCTTGCAGGATAAGTAACCTTAATAGAATCGGTTATTTCTTCCCTCTCGCTCTACATGATGCAAACGGTGCGACTGCCCATACTACTTTGTGATGACCTCAAAAACACAATGAGGGACTTTATTTGGGGAACCAGGAATGGCCAGTGGAAAGTGGACCTAGTATAATGGGTGGCAGTTTGTCGCCTTAAACAAGCTGGGGGCTTAGGGCTCAAAAAAGTCTGTTCCGTCAATGATGCTTTCCTCACAAAATTAGGTTGGGCACTTCTTACCAAACCCGATGCTCTCTAGGTACAAATCCTCTGTGCCAATATAATTTTGATGACTGCAGCATCCCGCAATCAATAGCACGGACAGGGGCATCAATTATCTGGCGGGGGATCACTGCAACATGGAACTTTGTATATCGAGGTATTAAGTGGCACCTTGGCAATGATTAACTGATAAATTTTTGGATGGATGCATGCGTAGGTGAGTGGGGACCCTTGATCAAGCTCTCGACCTCCCCATCCCCAGATCACCTCTTGTCAGCATCCGTTCATGATATGGTCCACGCGAATGACAATTGGAATTGGCTTGCTTTCCAATCTTTTCTTCCTACTCCGATCTTTGCCACTCTTGCATCTATTTGACCCCCAACTGTGGAGCTAGGGGAAGACTACATAAGCTAGGGACAGGGAAAAAATGGGCAATTTTCAGTCGCTACTGCATGCACTCTCATCAAGAACCATACCATAGCAGATTACGACCATTTCTGGCATAAGATTTGGAAATGGTCTGGCCCTCCGCGGATTCGCTCCTTTCTTTGGCTATTAGCAAAGGGCATATCGTTGACGAATCAACAGAGATTGATTAGTATATTTCCTCAGATCCCAAATGTCATTTCTGTAAACAAGAAGAGACCAGTCTGCATGAATTATGGGATTGCCACCGGGTGACCTCTTATTGGAGCCAGTTTAGTCTTCTCGCCACTTTCTTTCATCAGGAAGTCGAGACATGGTTGATGAACAACCTAAGTAAATCCAGCCTCGTACATAGTTTTGAATAGGACCTCATTTTTGGAATCTCCTGTTGGTTCATCTGGCAATGCGCAACAAAAGTATTTTTTAGGAGGATTTTCAGTGGCTAGCTTAAGGCGCCACAGTGGTCTTTGAGTACGCTAACTGGATTATCAAGGCTAGAGCGACAACTGGCCGTGCGATTCCTAGTTTGGGGGCCCCACTGGGCACCTAGTTAGGATGGACTAAACTGAGGGACGGATGGGTCAAAGTCAACACAGATAGGGCAGTCAAGACAAGCTCAGATATTGCTACTACTAGAGGGCTGATCCGGAATAGTTCCGGAAAATGGTGTGGAGACTTCCTGCAGCATATTGGAGCATGTTCACTGTTGACTGCTAAACTTTGGGGGGTTTACCATGGCCTTTTGCTGGCCTAGGAACTGGGGTATAATCGTGTGTAAAAAAGTTGACTGACGTCAGGACCCTTAATATACGAAAAGACTTTAATTTAACGTGAGAGTCAGTCTAATGAATTGGTAATCTTAAGATATTATCAAGTTTTCTAATCTTTTATTATTATGTAAGTGATGATGAGAACATTTTATCAACGGGGAGCTAGACATGGCATGGCCTCACGAAGACCCGGTCAAAATAGAGGAAAGGGACATAATACATATTCAAGGTGCCTTAGGGAGCAGCATCAAACTATCCTCCACCCTCAAGACTCGTTTGGACAAATGCTGGGAGCATGCTGATATTGTGAAGCTCATCGAACATAGGGTGGGATACAAACTACTCTGTTCCCGCCTCCAACTCCTGTGGAAACCGACTGCCTCGATGAAGGTTATCGACTTGGACCATGAATTTTTTTTGGTGAATTTCCTCGCCGAAAGTGACTTCCTCAATGTGTAATTAACGGCCCCTGGATCATTCTCAGACACACACTATCGGTGCAACACTGGTACCCGGAGTTCAGGGCGACGTAAGGGACAATCTCACGTGCGGTGCTTTGGATCCGATTTCCCGAGCTCCTAATCTCACGCTACCATCTGATGATCCTCACTGCATTGGGGAATTTAGTGGGAAAGACCGTGAAAATTGATGAAACAACGATGTTAGCTCTGCGGGGTAAATTCGTACGCCTTAAGGTGGATATTGATTTAAGCACTCCCTTTCACTCGCACGTGGAACTGGACGGTGAAACACTAAGGGTCGCATATGAGGGTCTGCCTTAAATCTGTTTCCTCTGTGGTATTGTTGGGTATGACACTGGCACCTACACATCAAGGCAACCCAAACCGAATGTATCTCCCCCACCAGACCAGACGTCGGATAACCCCGTTCCATAGCCGACGAGCGCCATGTACAACGCCAGAGGAGAGACGTTGGAGGAGGTGACAGCTGAGGGCCACGGACCTTAGATACAAGTCCAACACAATCTACCAAAACTCAACAACGGTCACATTCTCAGACTCCATCATGTCAACCAATGGCCGCTCCTCATCGCAGAGGATCCCAATTCTCTGCCTTATTCGAATCTTCCCAGCAACACGAATTAAATGCCTAGCCTTCAACATCCGCTGGGTTAGCTCTGAGGCAGGCAACCCAACCAGTCGAGCGTTTCACCGTAGGAGCCACCAGCCTCCACCCCTTTGGATTGCGCGCCACACCCAATGGATCCCGACCTAAACCAAAAAGCAGAATGGGGACGCTGGTGGCGCACAGAGCCCTGAGCCCTTAAGCCAACCCCAGATCAACCTCTCCTTAGTCGGTGTAGGTCCCTGAAGCCCCTCTTCAATCGGATACTTGACCCACAAATCAACATGTAGCCATCTAATTTGCTTCACCAATTGAAATCTACTGTGTCAGTGGTTCGACAAGGGACGTCAGCGTTTGCACTGAGCCTTTGGATGGCAACAAAGAGGGGAGTGGTGTTCTTGTTGAGGGAGCGATGCCATTGATCCCCCACCCTACTCAACCCCCTTATTTCAGTGACCCAGAGATGAGGATGGATGAACATCTTCGTCTAGAAGCAGACCCTGAGATGGAATCGACAACTTCGGTAGGCAGTGTGGACACTTGTGATCTCTGGGAAACCGACGCCGCAATGCCCCTGCAACTCTAGGGAGGATGAAATACTGAGGAAGGCGCATCCCCCCTGTGCTCGAATAGGTAACGTCACCGTTTTCTATTTTTTTCCATTATATTATGTCTATTATGATATGGAATTGCCAAGGGACAGGAAGCCCCATTTTTATGAGAACTTTGCGGGGCTATATTTCCATACACAAGCCTAAGATGTTGGTGCTAGTGGAATCCAGGATAAGCGGCTGGCGAGCTAAAGTTGTAGTCCAAAAATTGGATTTCGAATTTACCTTCCGAGTTGAGCCTGAAGGTTTTACTGGTGGCATTTGGTTATTATGGAGTGTAGAGTTTCCAGTCTCTGTGATCGTTGTGAACCGTCAGTTTATTCACACACATATTAAGTATGGGAATTCTTGTTTTGCCTTTACCTCTGCTAATTCCAGCCCTCAATTTGCTATTCAAAAACTACTCTGGCCGTACTTAAGTTGGATTGGCAGTCAAAAATCCCTACCTTGGATCATAGGCGGGGATTTTAATGCAAAACTAGACCAATCTGAAAAACGAGGGGGCACTAATTCACATCCATTCGTGCGCAAACAATTCAAGGATTGGGTGCATTGCTGCGGGCTTCATGACGTCGATTATATGGGACCCGAGTATACTTAGCAGAGGGGGACTATACAGGCCAGACTAGATCAAATTCTTTGTTCCTCGTCTTGGTTGGAAACCTATCCTCAAGCTACTAATTCCCATTTGGCCTTCTTTGAGTCTAACCACCGCCTTATGTTCTTTGAATTTGCCCCGAACACCTTGCGTGGCCCGCCGCCACCATTGTTCTGATTCCAATCGGCATGGTTAGCTTATGATGCATTTGCTAAATTAATTGATGACCATTGGCCTTCGGAGGTGTCCAACCTTAGTCAAACCTTAACTGATTTCTCCAACAACCCCATTCAGTGGAATAAAATGATGTTTGGCAATATATTCCATAGGAAAAAGCGGCTCCTAGCCCAGTTGATTGGTATCCAACGTGCACTGGAGACCTATGCCACTGACTCACTCTTAGCCCTAGAGGATCGACTCTGTGGAGATTTAACCCAAGTCCTTTATGAGGAAGAGATTTATTGGAACCAACAGTCTCGTAGTAAATGGATTTCACAGGGCAACCGAAATACGACATATTACCACATCATGGCTATGGCAAAAAGGAGGAAATTGCGGATTGACAGATTGGTAGACATTGAGGGACGCACTGTCTCTGATCCTTGCCAACTTAAGCAACTGGTTAAGACCTGCTATGAAGAGCTGTTTGGCACAGACGTAGCCTGTAACACCCACTGCCCGAGTACTGGAGCCTTCCCCACTTTATCCCACACGACCGTACAGGACCTCACCAACCCGGATTTAGCAAATGAAGTACGGACGATCATTTTTGGTATCAATCCTAACAAAGCCCCGGGGGTTGATGGCTATAATGCGTCCTTTTTGTAGCAACAGTGGACTAAGGTAGGACCAGCAGTAGTGAAATTTATCCAAAATATCTTCCATCTAGAACAGTGGGACCCAATAATGAACAAAACCATTTTGGTATTAATACCCAAACTCACTTCGCCATTGTCTATTAAACAATTTAGGCCTATCAGCCTCTACACAGTTTTATATAAGACAATATCGAAAGTGATTGTGAACCGCCTGAACCCCCACCTTAATAAGCTAGTGGCCCCCACACAATGTATCTTTGTCCCGAGATGACACATCATAGATAATATTATCATTGCGTAAGAGGCTATCCATTTAATGAGAAGAAAGAAGGGGAAGACCGATTATGTGGCCATCAAGGTTGATCTAGAAAAAGCCTATGATCGCCTCAATTGGGACTTTATTCATACCACCCTAGCGGTTATTGGGATACCCCAACCATTACTCCAAATCATCATGCGATGTATCACCATGGTTACCATGCACGTCTCATGGAATGGTTCCCTCTCGGATACAATTACCCCTACCAGGGGCATCCGACAAGGAGATCCACTATCGCTGTATCTTTTCGTGCTTTGCATCGAACGATTGGAACATATTATCTCCTAGAAACCCCTTCATATAAGTAGACACAGCCCCTCCATTTCCCATATTTTTTTCTGATGATCTTGTCTTATTTGCGAATGCTACGTCATCCCAGGTGTGCACAGTTTTGCGAGTGATGAATTTATTCTGTCAGGCCTCCGGCCTAAAAGTTAGTTAAGAAAAAACTCGAATTTTTTCTCTAAGAACGTCCGTTGTGATCTAGCTCAATAGCTCAGACATGAATCCCATTTCCAAAGCTATAACAATTTGGGTAAATACCTAGGTGTTCCTTTAATACATGAGCGCACTACACGGCAGACATATCAATACATTTTGGATCAGGCATAGAATAAGCCGGTAGGATGGTGTGCCCGTGAACTATCTCTTGTAGGGCAAGTAACCTTAACACAATTGGTTATTTCTTCCCTCTCGCTCTACACAATGCAAACAGTGCGACTGCCCATACTACTCTGCGATGACCTCGAAAAGAAAATGATGGACTTTATTTGGGGAACCAAGAATGGCCAGCAGAAAGTGAACCTAGTACAATGGGCGGCAGTTTGTCGTCCTAAACAAGCTGGGTGCTTAAGGCTCAAAAAAGTTCGTTCCGTCAATGACGCTTTACTCACAAAATTAGGTTGGGCACTTCTTACCAAACCCTATGCTCTCTGGGTACAAATCCTCCGTGCCAGATATAATTTTGATGACCCCAACATCCCGCAATCAATAGCACAGATAAGGGCATCAATTCCCACACCGAACCTTTGCTCGCCCTCGAGCAAACGTGTCAAACCACTACACTCAATCAATTCATCCTTCATAAGTTCAAATGCACACAATCCGTTAACTTGGGCCAAAGAAACTTAAGTTCCAACACATATCATAATTGCTTTTCATCAACGCAAATAAACGCAGTCAAAATAAGACATCTTTGTTCAAAAGCAAACATGAAATCAAAATGAATTCTTCTCACGGATTTCACTCTTACACTCAAGTGTTTGAGGGCAAAGTGTTTCGCTCAAATCTCACTCTAACATGTTGCACTACCATAGGCTTGCAATTTCACCAATTATCGTTCAATCAGATCACATGAGCTAATAGACCATAAGGACTTTATTCAAGGTTGTAATTGGGCTAGGTTCACAGGTGAGGTAAAAACATGACAAAGGGTTAATCACAAGTATTCACAAAAGTACCAAGTAAAAGGGACACTCAAATTAAAATTATGAGATAAACATGAATAGAAAGGACTACAATTATTCATTACTAACTAGTACCACTATACTTTATTCTTTTGTTTCTTCTTTTTTTCTTTTTTTCTTTTTTCCTTATTCTTTTCTTCTTTTCTTTCTTTTTCTTTTTTTTTTGAATAACGCTAAGAACACGAGAAAATAATACGAACAAGAGAAAATAATAAAGACATGAGTAGAAGTGCTTATAAAAATATCTTATAACACAATATAACACAAAAGTCCCAAATTACTCAATGCTTCATTCAACTTGTGAAGGGGAAAAGCTAATGGGGTTTTTGGTTTTAATGTGAGGTGATTAATTGAAAAAAACAAGGTTAAAGGCTCAAATGTGTTTGCAAAAGGAAAATAACTAGGTGGGTCAATTTTAAGCTAATGGTGTAAAAACAAGGAAGGCCTTAATCATTTCTATATCCCATGTGATCAAATAAATTCAAACCGGTTCCATGCAAGTTCTGAAGGCAACATGAATAGAGGAGCATCACACCATTCAAAGAAATAGCATGACATAAAAGCGATGTCATTTAGGCTCAAACTTCGCTCACAGGTTTAATTCAAGAATTCACCTTAATTTCACAATTTACCTCATCACTCAAATGTCGAAATTTTGACCAAGCCTATAAGATCAGTTATTGCAATCAATCAACATGATTCACGTTAAAACTCACTTAGCCCAATTTAATTTCCTGCATAAATCCTATCTCATCCAAACTACTATAACAAAGCTTCATGGCTTAACATGCACATCCACACTCAAAAATTAAGAAAAATCACATAATAATCGAAAATATTCACACATCAAAATTCCAATTCTTTCCCCCACACCTAGACTAACATTTTCCTCAGTGTTAAAGAAGCATAAAAATAAAGGCAAAAGTTAAAGAAAGCTTCTCTATTATGGAAGTGCCGAAATCAAGGTGTTGGCGGATTTGGTGGTTGAAATCCTTCATGCTCCCAATAGGCCTCAAAAGACATGATTTGAGTAGCCAACCTTCGTGACTCACTTGTGTCTCCTTGGCATTATGTGTAATTTGTGAAACTAACATGCCATCGGACAAGACAACATGCAATCAACGAAATCACAAGTTAGGAGTGGGGGGTGGGTTTTCGATGAAGACTAGGATAGAAAGGGTTTAATGCATGGTAAGTGTGATTTAATACCCAAAAGTTAAGTATGGATTTGCGGCAACTGCAGTTGAACACAATTAGAGACAAGCCCAATGAAAGAAGAGAGGGGAAATAAGGGGGGACGGCGGGAATAAATTTTTTTAATTTTTGTTTTTTAGTTTTAAAATTAAAGGATTAAAATTAAAATTAAAATTGTAGAATTGAAAATATTAAATTAAATTCCTAACTAAACTGAATTAAACATAAAAGGAAAATAAAAGAAAATTGCTTAAAAAACATAAAAGAAAGGATACGAACGGGGTGCCTCTCATTAAGCGCTTATCGAAGGTCATAAGCTTGACCCTTGGCATACGTACATCATCCATTATCGAATGGATGCTTGAGTCCAACAGGAAGCATGCTCAAACTCCGTGGGGAGCCTTGACCACCTTCCCTCAAAGTAGCCTTTTTATCAGCACGATGCTCCATGACTTCTGATGAGTGGAACTTCATCGCTTCACCATCATACTCTAATGTCCACTCATCTTTTCAAGCATCGCCCTTCTCACACCAGGATAGTCTTTGTAAAAGTAACGCCAATGTTTGTGGAGACTCAACATCCTGCTTGTTACCTTCGGTCTTCAGCTCACTCGCCCACGACTCTCCTAAAAATTGTACTTCTTGCAACTCTTCTTGTTCTTCCTCTTCTTGTACCTGTAAACAACTAGGAAAAGGAACCGAAATTTGGTTAGCGATAACATGAATTGCATCGCTTACCGTATGAGGTTGCACATCCTCCATCTTTTCTCGAAATGTAATCTCTTCCTCTTCTAACTCTGCTTGTTCTTCCTTCTTTGCCTTGAAAAATCGACTTGGAAAAGAAGGCGGAATCACCTTGTTTTGCACCCCTTTTTGTGTCAATTCATGTTGTGAAGGTATTATGTGCATAATTTCTTCCTCTTCTTCTCTTCTGGAATTTTTCGGAAGTGATTCCTGTAGTTCCTTACCACTCCGCAATGTGATAGCCTTCGCGCTTTCTTTGGGTTTGATTTCTAGTTGTGCTGGAAAATTTTCAAAACTTTGTGCCTCCATTCGATTAATGGCAGTTGCAATTTGACTTAGCTGGTTTTCCAAATTCCTTTGTTGATTTTTCAAATTTCGGATTCTTGCTTCAGTACTCTGCTGAAACATCAAAATGTTAGCAGTCAAAGTTTGCAACATATCTTCCAAAGAAGACTTACCTTCGGCATTTAATGTCATATTTGGATTTTGTCGAGGCACATACGGTTGTCTAAACTGCTGGAATTGAAGAGTGCTTGTCTCCAAACTCATTATGATCTCCTCCAAAGACATCTCATTAGCTTGTGGTGGCGACGGTGGAGGTGGAGGTGGAGGTGGAGGCTCGAAGTAAGACTACTCTTCATAGTAGCTTGGTGGAGAAGTGAATCCATACTTTGTGTCCTGCAAAAAGGAACACGTACGAAAAGAATAACCCAAAAATGAGCGAACTTCACATACCTTAGCTTGTTGGCCATCCCTCGGTACTTGCGCGGCTAAGGATGTGAAATCCGCCACTTGATGATCAAACCTGGAAGTCACAACAGATGGAAACTCATTATCATAAGGATAATATGAATAATCATAATTAAAAGCATACTGATAGTGAGCCATGCCGCTAAAAGATTGAAAAATCAGAAAGAGCTGTGAAACTGAAACAAATAGAAGACAAGGTAACCAAGCGGAACAAGACCAAAAACAAAAACATCACTAACAAAAATCGTTAAGAAATTCTCCGACAACGGCGCCAAAATTTGATGATGCTGTCGCCTACAACCAAATATAAAAGAAATCACTTCCGTTAAAACAAATTAATGTAGTAGCAGTAAGCGGATATCGTTTCTACGAGAAATTTTTAACGGTAAAGATTAGCGAGTTCAAACGGGACAAATAACCAAAATGAAGAGGGGGCTTTGTTT
>JAOSBN010000177.1:1019855-1043096 GCA_027563595.1 Erythroxylum suave
AGGAGACCGGAAACCAAGATTTATTTCTATTGATTGTTAAATTCTCATTATTTTGTTTTCAGTTATTTTTCAATTTCGATTTCCAATTAAATTCTGTTTAATTCACAATTACAAAACCCCCCTTTTTATTACGTAACTACTAACGTCTGAATTCCTCGTGGAAACGATCCCTACTTTCCACTTCTACATTAATTTTTGATGCAGGAAGTTGGTTTCTTTTTATATTTGGTTACAGGCGACAGCATTCACCACTCCCACCTCCTTTTTCGAGTCGATTTGCAAAAGCGAAGAAAGAAGAACAAGAGAAGGAGATTTTGGAGACTCTCCGAAAAGTTTAGGTAAATATTCCTCTCCTTGATGCAATTAAACAGATTCCACGATGTGCTAAATTCCTTAAGGAGCTTTGTACATCAAAGAGGAAATTAAAATTCGATGAGAAAGTCCAATTAGGAGAAAACGTTTCAGCAATTTGGCAAAAGAAAAAGCTTCTACCGAAATGTCAAGACCTAGGTATGTTTACTATCCCATGTCAAATTGGTAATTTGCGGATTGAAAGAGCTATGTTAGATTTAGGTGCATCCATTAATGTCATGCCATATGAAGTTTATAAATCCTTAAATATTGGACCTCTCAAGGAAACTAATGTAGTGATTCAATTAGCAGATCGCTCAAATGCTTATCCAAAGGGTGTGTTAGATGATGTTTTAGTTCAAATGGGGGATATACTTTTTCCAGCTGACTTTTATATTTTGCAGATGGAAAGTGATGATGTATCTTCTTTAACCCCAATTTTATTTGGAAGACCATTCTTGAAAACCACTAGAACAAAAATTGATGTTTATGATGGATCATTAACCATGGAATTTGATGGTGAACTAATTAAATTCAATATATATAATGCTATGAAAATTCTGGATGATGAACAATCTGTTATTTCTATGGATTTTATTGACACATGGGTGCAGGAAAATTTTCTATTAAGTGGAAGAGGTACACTTGAAACACTCTTGGAGAAGGGTGATGCCCGAAAAGATGGGTGGACATTAGAGTATGAAGGCAAAACGATGAAGCTCCACTCATCAGAAGTCTTGGAGCATCGTGCTGAGAAGGAGTTGACTTTGAGGGAAATTGCTCCAGGCTCCTCACGAAATCTGAGCATGCTACCTGTAAGACTTAAGCATCCATTTGATAATGGATGATGTACATATGCCAAGGGGCAAGTTTATGACCTTAAATAGGCGCTTGATGGGAGGCACTCCATCCGTATCCCTTTCTTTCATGTGTTTTTTTAAGCAATTTTCTTTTATTTTCATTTTTAGATTTAATTCAATTCAGTAAGGAATTTAAATTAACATTTTTATTTTTGTCATTTTAATTTTCATCTTTTCTTTTTAAAATTAAAAAATTGAAAATAAAAAATTGAAAAAAATTGGGAATTTTTGGCTGTTTCATGCCGCCCCCTTGATTTCCCCCTCTCTTTTTCCCTTTTCTGTTTTTATAAACTTTCTCCTAAGTGTTTCAATTTTACTTACCCCACATCATCACTCATCTTAGATTTTCACCACCACTTGCCACCACTAACTCACGTCACTCCTAGCTTTCCTTGCCCACTCACCCATCAACCCTCACTTGTGATTTTGGTGTTTGCGTTATTGTTTTCTTCTTTTGCAGGTTGTCTTCCACGAAATTAGCACAATGTCTAGGAAGAAAAGTGAATCCCAGAGTATACCCACGCCCATACATTTTGCTGCTAATGTTTCTCCACTTTTCCACACCACCGAACCACCTTGCGCCATATCCGCCAACACCTTGATTTTGGCACTTCCACAATAAAGAAGCTTTCTTTAACTTTTGCATTTATTTTTATGCTTCTTTAACATTGAGGACAATGTTGGTCTAGGTGTGGGGGACAGAATTGGAATTTTGGTATGTGAATTTTTTTTAATTTTTGTGTGACTTTTGTTGATTTTTGCATGATTGTTGTGTGTTAAACCATGAAGCTTTGTCGTACTAGTTTGGATGAGATTGAGGACAATGCATGAAATTAAATTGGGCTAAGTGAGTTTTAAGGTGAAGCATGTTGATTAATTGCAATAACTGATCTTATAGGCTTAGTCAAAATTTTGACATGTGAGTGAGGAGGTAAATTGTGAAATTAAGGTGAATTCTTGAATTAAAGCTGTGAGCAAACTTGAGCCTAAATGACATCATCTTTATGTCATACTATTTCTTTGAATTGTGTGATGCTCCTCTATTCATGTTGCCTTCAGAACTTGCATGGAATCGATTTGAATTTATTTGATTACAAGGGATATAAACATAATTAAGGCCTTCCTTGTTTTTACACCCTTAGCTTAAAATTGACCCACCTATTTATTTTTCCCTTTCCAAACATTTTTGAGCCTTTATTCTTGTTTTTCAATCAATCGCCTTATTTTAAAACCCAAAAACCACATTAGCCTTTCCCTATCACAAGTTGAATGAAGCATTGAGTAATTTGGGACTTTTGTTCTATATTGTGTTCTGAGATATTTTTATAGGTACTTCTACTCATGTATTTATTATTTTCTCTTGTTTTTATTGTTCTCCCTTGTTCTTAGCATTATTGAAAAAATAAAATAAAAAAGAAAAAAGAAAAGAAAAGAAAAGAAAAAGGAAAAAATCATAAAAAAGAAAAAAAAGGAAGGAAAAGAAAATATAGCACAGTAGCATGAGTTAGTATGAGTAGTTGTAACCTTTATGTTATGTGTTTGTCTTAGAATTTTAATTTGAATATCCCTTTTACTTGATACTTTGTGAATGCTTGTGATTAACCTTTTGCCATTTTTACCTCACCTGTGAACCTAGTCCCATTACAACCTTGAATAAAGTCCTTATGATTTATTAGCTCATGTGATCTGAATGAATGATAACTGGTGAAATTGCAAGCCTATGGTAGTGCAATCTGTTAGAGGGAGATTTGAGAGAAACACTTTGCCTCAAACACTTGAGTGTAAGATCGAAATCCGTGAGAAGAATTCATTTTGATTTCATATTTGCTTTTGAACAAAAATGTCTTATTAGACTTCGTTTATTTGCATTGGTGAAAAGTGATTATGATATGTGTTGCAACTTAAGTCTTACTAGCCCAAGTTAATGGATTGTGTGTATTTAATCTTCTGAGGGATGAATTGATAGAGTGTAGTGGTTTGACATGTTTGCTCGAGGGCGAGCAAAGGTTTGGTGTGGGGGAATTTGTTAAGTTATCAATTTGCGCTTATTTTGTACTTAATTCTCTTTAATGTGTTGAAATGATTATTCAAAATTAATGGAATTGTCTTATAATTATTTGCAGATGATTTTTAACACCTTAGAGACGAAATTCAATCAAAAAGTGAAAAAGAAATGAAGAAAATCCGAAATTCCAAATCTGGCAACAATTCAGTCACTAGACGTGGCCTCGTGCAAGGATGAAATTAGTTTCCAGATTTGCTTTCAAAATCTAAATCTGATTCTTTTGAAATTTTCATAATCTTTTAAGATAAGATTGATGGAGATTCACAATCTGAACATGTGAGAAACGTGATCTGCAAGATAGGATGAAAAAGGAAGGGATTGGGAGGCATTAAAAGGAAAAAAAAATGTGAACAGTACATGTAGGTACTGTTCACGACACTGTTCACGCAGCTAGCTTTTAGATTTTCATTTTTGCTGTTTTCTTTCAGTTTTTTACATTTTCTGCACTTCTTCCTTTAGTATTTTCGTAGTTTTCAGTAAAGGACCAGGGATGGAGACTTTATGCTTTGTTATTTCTTTCATTTTCAATTCTAGCATGAGTAACTAAACTTTTTGTCTTGGTTGAGGGGATCCATGTTATCCCCTAGTATGTGTGAGATGTTTTGAATAAAGTTTACGTTGTCAACAAACATTGAATATCTTCCGATCTACTCTCTCTAATTGAATTCATTGGTTTCTAGGTACGCAACTAGGTATTAATGTGTTCAATCGCTAGATTAACGAAATATGACGTTCAGTTTCGCTAATCACAAGTAGCAATTAGGATTGTCTTCTCTAAGTTAGAGTCAAAAAATTCTAAGGAGATATTTGCTTGATTGATTGCATGTCGTACATATATTTTGCTTGCTCATTGGTTCTTGGTTCGTAAAGCAATTATCTACGATCGTATTAGGTTGTTGTTTAATAAGAATGCTAGAATACATGTTTCTAGTTATTTCTCTTAAGAGAAAATATTTCCAATGAATGTTTGTTAATGATTGCAATTTTATGTCGATGATCCATATTGGCGCGATAACATCGGTGACCCAAAAACCAAGGTATTTTTCTATTAATTTTTCAGATTCAATTATTGCTTTCGATTTGTGGTTTTTCTTTTACTTCTTTTTATATATTGCGTGAATTAAAATCCCCCCCTTAATTTCATTACTTTGTTCCATTTGAATTCGTAATTTCGTTGCCGTTAAGATTCCTCATCGGAACGAGATCCACTTACCGCTACTACATTAAAGTATATTAACAGAAGTAATTTCTTTCGAATTTGGTTGCAGGTTACAGTAGTACCAAGTGTTAAACCGTTCTAAACATTTCATCCGTTGGTCGTCTTCCTCCATTTCTAACACAAAGATGCCATAGCTGTACACATCACAATCTTTTGATTCTTCTTCTACTCTAAAATTCATACCAAAAACATGCAACTTAAGTGTTGTCAAACCCTTTTTGGAGGTCGCTCATGATCATAAATTGAAATGATATGTGAATAAAAGAAAAGTTTTCAGAGCATTGAACAAATTCAAATCCTTATAGATAATCAAACCATGAGTTCATACGTGCAGATTGAGAAGCTGAAATGTGAAGTAAGTCCTTGTTTCTCGTCTACTAACGCTTCTAAGTTACTACTATTGCAGAACTCTGATCCTTCTTTTCGTTTTCAAGAAACTTGAAAACCTTAAAATCTATTCTCAAAGTGAATTTCCATCACCACAAAATGGTTTGAATAATTTGTTCATCTTATGTTTCCTTTCCTATTCTTTATGATGGTTTCAACAGTTTTCCAAGGAATTAATCATTTGATAGATACAAGCACAGCTGACTAATTTCATACCTGTTATTATTTGGAAAAATTAGATAATTGTAAACTTCTCGTTGGATTGTGAAAAGAGTACTAACAGGAGATATAAAAGTTCTATTGAATTTCAAGGAACAAGCACTAACAGGGATTTTTTGAAGCAAAATCTTGCAGCAGTTAAATGACTTCAGCTACAACAAGAGTCCTCTTGAACAGTGTCACAAACATTTCTGAAGTTCTCGTAGGTTATAACTCTTGCAAGTTATGATACCGTAAATATACTACAAAGAACAATAATTCAAGAAATTATGTCAAAGTTGTCGGCAATCAATAAAAACTTTATTTTATGATAATAATTTTCTGAAATACCACATACATGTTAAATAGTTTCATACCTATAAATACTTTTTTAAGATTGTACCTTGTAATTATTTAAAATTATTAAAACTTAACTACTAGTTTTATTTCTACATAGTTGAAGAAGAAAGTAGTAACAGATATTTAGTACTTAATCAACATCTAGAGACCTAATTGCATAGAAAAGCATTTCTGATCAAACATAGTTTCCTATTGACATCCCCTATATTCATTCGATCATTGGGCAATTCAGATGAACATGTAACTCCAACTTCAAATACCGCTAGCAAGCACTTCTGCAGCTTTGGTTTCATGGAGCTCAAGTTCATATTGATCTCAACTGCATTGTTATTATCTTCTCTGGGGGTTGCTTTTCCTGCAGCTTCTGTTTCAAGAAGAATTGGGTCTATTATATACTCTAGTCTTTCTGGCATGGCCATGCCAATAAAGTCCCTAAGATTCAATCCATCTTTAAACATTTGGTCAGTTGGTCTTCTTCCTGAAAACATTTCTAAGACTAGGATGCCATAGCTGTACACATCTCCCTTTTTTGATGCCTTACTACCCATTCCATATTCTGCAATTAATGAAATAATCAAAGGTCATTTGCAACAAATTAGCTGATCTTCTTGTGCGTTCTCTATCTAATGTGATGAATAGAAGTGATAAGTGAACATGATAAAGTCTAAAGCAGCATTTTTTGGAAAAATTAAAAATAATTTAAATTATAAATCGAAATTACAACGAGTTCAAGGCTTTAAGCCTACCACCATCATATTGCAATATGACCCAAGAATCAAAACTCCCTAAGGAAGATAAAATTTCCTATAATTGTGTCTTGTTGTTGCTGTCTATTATGCAGACACTCTGAAGCAGCATTACTTCTACGATTTTGTATTATAAAGAAAAAGAATTTGGTACTGTTACCTGGAGCAGTATAGCCAATCGTCCCCTTTATCCCTGTAGAGCTAGTTGAGCTTTGTGATAAGTCGTTGATGGCTAAGATGATCTTTGCCACACCAAAATCGCTTACATGGGCAATCATGTCACTGTCTAGAAGAATGTTGCTAGGCTTCAAATCACGATGAATTATTGAACTTTTACATTGGTCATGGAGATAATGTAGGGCAGATGACACATCAATTGCAATATTTAGCCTTTGAAGAAGGTCAAAATTTTTCATTATGTCTCTTCTATCAAGATCTGGATGCAACCAATTTTCCAAGCTTCCATTTTCCATGAATTGGTAGACTAGGGCCATAAACTCATTACCCTTGTAATCCAAGCTAGAGCAATATGTTAGGATCTTCACAAGATTTTGGTGTCGAATATTCCCTAAAGTTTTACATTCAGCAAGAAAGCTCCGTGAAGCTCCTATGTTTTGAAGGTTGAGGACTTTAACAGCGACCTGTCTTTGTAGTTGATCTAGAAACCCCTTATACACAGAGCCAAAACTACCAAATCCTATTAAGTTGCTTTCAGAGAATCCACCAGTTGCTTGATGGAGATCTTTATAAGAAACATTCAGCAATTTTCCAACAAATGTAGTTCCAAAAGATGACTTCTTTCTAGATTTTCTCCTCCATAAGCAAAATAAGATGATAAATATCATGAAGTCACTTACAGCTACACAAGGAATGATGATCGATAGCTTGAAAGCAAGGGATTTTCTTGTTGTTTTGGTGGGACATTTTGGTAAAAGAAGTTCAGGAACACCACCACAAAGCTTTCTGTTTCCAATCAATGATACTACACTAGCATTTGTAAAGACCCCTCTAGTTGGAACCTCCCCCTCGAGATCATTGAAAGAAAGGTTTAGATAACTTAAAAATTGTAGGCTTTGTAGATCTTGGGGAATTTCACCTGTAAGGTTATTTTGTGACAAGTCTAATTCTTGAAGGCCTTTCAAGGAAGCCAAAGATGAAGGAATCGAACCTTGAAAGAAATTTGCATTCATGTAAAGTATTTCCATGCTAACGCATTTTCCAATGGTTGTTGGAATTTCACCATACAGATTGTTTGCAGAGATATCAAATGTGTTCAATTGCTTCAGATTTTGCACTTCTGTTGGTAGATTTCCAGTTAAGGAATTCCATGACAAATTGAGCAATTTACTTAAGGAACGGAGGCTTAGTATCTCCTTGGGTATGGTTCCACTAAACTTATTTTCGGAAGCATAAAGTTCAACCAAAAATTGGCAATTTCCAATACTTGAAGGAAAGTTTCCTTCCAAATGATTCTCAAACAAGTATAGCCCAAACAAATGACTGAGGTTGCCTATGGAAGATGGAACCTGACCGGACAACCTGTTGCTGGCTAAATGTAACGCTTGCAAGTTGGGTAACATTCCAAGTTCAGAGGGAATGGAACCAGTTAAATAGTTCTGGTCCATATCTAAAAGACTTAGGTTGACTAATGTGTTTAGTCCTGGAGGAATATTTCCCGTGAAATAATTGCCTCCAAGGACTAACTTACTTAGCCGAGAAGACAAATTAGTAAGTGACGTAGGCAAAACACCTCCAAAGTTATTGAAACTGAGGTCTAGGAGCTCCAGATTGGTACAGTTCTTCAAAGATGTTAAGAAAATCAAGTCATTTGCTGATGTACTTCCTAGGCTATTGTTGCTGAACCTTAATCTTCGAAGAGTTTTCAGATTTCCCAAGGTGATTGGAATCTGTCCACCAAAGTTATTGTTCTTAATACCAATTAATTCCAGTTTAGAAGCATTGCCAAATGACTCCGGGATCGATCCATAGAATCTATTTCCGCCAAAGGCAAACAATCTGAGATTTGGGAGATTGAGGCCAATGTTGTATGGTATAGTCCCACGAATTTGATTATAAAAAATTTTAAAGTCACCAAGCGATGAAATATTAAAAAGGGTCTCAGGAATGGTACCAGAAATGCTATTGACTGAAATTTCGAACACTGTTAATCTTGATAATTTGCCTATTTCAACAGGAATCTTCCCCACCAAATTGTTTTCTCCAACAGAAAGAAAACTGAGCAATGTGAGGTTCCCAAGTGAAGATGGTAACTTTCCTGTTAAGTTGTTTCGAAAAAGGCCCACAAAGTTTAGCTCCACAAGAGAACCAATGCCCTCAGGGATTTTTCCAACAAGCTTGTTGTTTGAAAAAACTATTTTCTCGAGCTTGGTACAATGAGACAAGTTGGTTGGAATGTCTCCCCCTAAAATGTTATGGCTGAGAACAATGTATCTCAAACGAAGCAAGTTGCCAACTTCCTGTGGAATCTCACCCGTAAAACTATTGTTTCTCAGACCCAAAATCCTGAGAAAACTTAGATTTCCAATGTATGGCGATATAGTTCCAACCAAATTCTTTCCAGTTATGTTCAAGGACGTGACTCGTTGTCGACGACCGCATGTGATACCATGCCAGTTGCAGAAGGAAATGGAAGCATTCCAGGAGTAAAAGATTCCAAAAGGGTCGCTGGTTATCCCACTCTTGAATTGGAGCAAAGCAATCCCGTCAGTTCCATTCCCTAAATAATTGGCCTGACACCATTGGAAGTTGGATGATAGTAACAGGATCAGTTGCAGACAAGCAAATAAAGAGAGTATGGTGCTAGAATAAAGATTCATTTGGCTTAAACTATGATGATTGCGCTCTTTCTATCTCTCTTTTTTCAGCTTGCGTATATTGAAGTTATGAATTTCTTCTTTTATTATGTTTGCTGCCAAATAACGTACAAGGTGGGACACATCCTGGCGAAGAGTAAGAGAAGTCATTGTCGAGAGTTGGTGAAGACTAAGAGAAGTCATTATCCGAAAGACATAACTTTCAAGATGATTGATCAGTTAAATAACTTTAATGAATTGATAATCTTAAGTTATTGTAAAGTTTTCAAATATTTTATTATATATATAAGTGATGATAAGAACATTTGATGAATATTATTTACACTTATTTCATAATAAAAAAACATGACTGCTTTTTTCTAATGTTTTTATACAATATTTAAAATAAGTATAATAATTTCCCTTGCTCATCAGTTGTATTGATAAACTTAGATCTATATATATTTTTTGGTTAGATTTAATATAATTAAAATTTAGCTTACTTGTTTAATGGCCTTAAATATATTCGATATAATTATGAAAAATATTTTTAATAACTTATTTAAAAAATTTAAATCACATTTACATCATAATTCAACATATTTTTAAAATAATTATATAAATAAAAGTAAATTATTTATTTGTTACTAAACATATATTTTATTATAATAATGCTTGCAAAAGAACAATTGTGCGTCATCAACAAAACGTTAAGATGATAGATAATAATTATAAATTAAAGCATTTTAGAGTTATTTTTTAAATATCTTATTTTACTGATTTTTTATATAATTTAGATTTGACCTTCAAATTTTGTAAAATTAAACTTGATTTGTAGAATTATTTTCAAAATCTAGTTCCGTAGTTTTTAACTCAATATGTTCAATTAATTTATACATATCTAATTATGAAGAACTATATATATAATAAATCTTTTCAAGATAAATGACTTTATTTATGTGTTAAAAGGATAACATGCATCTACCTAATGCATTTGAAAGATGAAAGGTGACATTTACCTGATATAGTTGACCTGACTTTAACTACAAAAAATAATTGATGAAAACTTTGTATTATTATATATATATTCAAATTTTTAATTTTGTAAAATAAAAATAATAATATTAATATCTTATTTTCTTTAGAATTTACTTTCACTTTTAAGGTAAGGAGAAATAAGTAGAAGTTAAATGTCACCAACCATTCAAAATAAAATCATTAGCAAGATTCAAGTTGCTTTGCTCTCAATTTACATTCTTCAATTAGTGTTATCTCTGTACTAGTTTTGTGATGGTAATCACTTTCACTCCATCAATCTACACTCAGAAACATCAAACAATAGAAAAAGATGAAGAACAAAAGTTGCGTATGTGAATGTTATGTCTGAAGCTCAAAAAGAAGAAAGAAGGAGAGGCTTTCGATTTTTGAGATCAGAAGCATAGGGTTAGTGACTTGATAATACACGTGATACATAGTCGTTTCTATCCATCAGAAACCAAGTAAAAACCTTTCTGTTCTTTACTTTTCTGCAATTTCAATTCCTGCAAGATTAATAAGCTTTATTAGTTTTGTTTCAAGAAATCAATAGTACAACACAAATAACCCAACAAAAGTGGTATTAGAGCATCTTGGAACCTCCTAAGGCATTTCTTGGCCACTCAAAGCATCAAAGAATCATCAAGAATTCTCTGTAAGTAAAGGTTTGTTATTTCTTTAATCTACAGTCACAATGGTAGGAAAAGAAATGGATGTGTTTATTAGAAAAGAAGACTTAACCATCTAGAAACTCCAGATGAAAGCTCTTCTTGAGTCTTATGATTGCTATGGGGCTATTGAAGATCAATATGATCTTGAGACTGATCCAGTAAAGAAACTTAAAATGCAAAGACTTGCACATTGCAAGTTAATGCTTCACTTATCACCAACAGTGATAAGAAAAGTGCATAATTGTAACACTGCACAGAAGCTATGGATCAAACTTGATGAGCTTTATGCAAAGAAGTGTCTTCTTAACAAGATGGCGCTTCTCCACAAACTTGCTAACTACAAGATGAATACCTCTATCTCCTTAGATGACAACTTAGACTATTTCTTTAAGCTAGTTCAAGACTTAGAAGCTACAAATGAAAAAAATATCTGAGGAGCATCAAGCTGTAGTGATTCTAAATGCTCTACCTTCTAAATTCAATGCATTCAAGAAGGTGATTAAGCACGCTAGTGGAGAATCCCTCATTGTCAAGAGGGTATTAGACTCACTAATGGAAGAGATAGTGGAAGTTAATCCATTTAAGAAAGAGGCAGAAGTTATGTTTGTAGAAAACAATCATGAAAATAAACATGAACAGAAATCCCATAAGAAAAATAGCAAGAAAGGAAAGTGGAAGAAGGGAAGTGGGAAGGATAAATACACCAAGGAAGGTGAAGAAAAGAAGAAAAAAGGAAAAGGAAAGAAGTATTATTACTGTGATAAGGAGGGACATTTTGCAAGGGACTGCAAAAAGAAGAAAAGGACAAGGTTGTAGAAAGTGGAGTGCAGGAAATGTAGAAAAACCAGAAGACTCAAGTGGTGATGAGATTTTGGCTGTCATTGAGGACAGCGAAGACCTAAGTAGAGAATGGATTTTTGACTCAGGCTGCACAATGCATGTGACACCATATAGAGACTGGTTCACCACATTTGAACCAATCACTGCCAAGGTTAAAATGGCAAATTCTGGGCAGCAAAGGATAGAGGGGATTGGAAGTGTTTCCATCAACATGTTTGATGGAAAGAGAAGGATCCTCAGTAATGTCATATTTGTGCCTAGAATAAGGAGAAATCTGATTTCTGAAAGCTTATTTGATAAGCAAGGATTTCAGATCAAATCAAAAGATGGACTTAGAGAAATCCTAAGGGATGGTAGAGTCATTATTAGAGGAGTTGAAAGGGGTAGGCTATACTATGTCATAGGCTCAACTGAAGTCAATCAAGTTTCAAAGAATGAAAAACATGAACCAACCAAGCAATGGCATGAAAGGTTGGGTCATACAGGGAACAAAAGCTTGTTCCATCTCTCTAAAAAAGGATTAATCCTTGTTCTAAACCTACAGAAGTTGGATTTCTGTGAACCCTGTGTGCTAGGAAAGCACCATAGACCCAGTTTCCTAAAGGGAGCACAGAGACCCACAAAGATCATGGAGTATGCTCGTGGTGATCTCTGGGGGCCAACTCAAGTACCTACAGCAGGAGGGAACTTATACTTCATGTCCATTATTGATGACAGATCTAGAAAGTGTTGGGTATATCCAATGAAGAGAAAGGATGAAGCACTAGAGAATTTCATAAGATGACATACATTTATGGAAAATCATATTGGGAAGAAGTTAAGATGCTTAAGGACTGACAATGGATTAGAATACTGTAATAAAGAATTTGAAGATTATTGCAGCAAGAAAGGAATCCTAAGGCACAAAATAGTAAGATCTACACCTCAGCAGAATGGAGTTGCTGAGAGACTCAATAGGACTCTCCTAGAAAAGACAAGGTGCATGTTACTCTCTTCGGGTTGCTCACACTCTTTATGGGGAGAAGGAATTAGGACAGCAGCCTACCTAGTTGATAAGCTTCCCACATCTGCTAATGATTACAAGACTCCACAAGAAGTGTGGAATGGAAAGAAACCAAGCTTAGCTGATCTAAGGACTTTCGGATGTGCTGTCTATGCATATCAAAAGGAAGGAAAGCTAGAACCTAGAGCAGTAAGGGGAGTATTCTTAGGTTATCCAAAAGGAGTCAAAGGTTACAAGATTCTACTACTTCAAAAGGGAGGTTTTAAACCATTATTAGCAGAGATGTAATCTTCAAGGAAGATGAATTCCCTCTGCTGAATAAGAACTCCCCGAGATCAAACCTCCAAAAGGAAGTTCAGGAGCAACTTGGATTACCAAGTAACTCAGCCTCCTTTTATATACCTCCAGAAGCAGAAGGAGGAGGCAGTACTCAATCTCATGATGTAGAACCTATCCAAAATTCTACACATCATGAACAAGGGACAAAAGAAACTGAAGGTAAGAGTGAGGAGAGAGTCCCATACACAACTATAGATGACTCTCAAGGAGATCTACAAGATTATCAACTCACTAGAGATAGACAACCAAGACAGAGAATTCTTAATAGAAGATATACTGACTCAAACTTGGTTGAATTTGCATATCTTGTGGCTGAATCTATAAAATATAGGCCACCTGAAACCTTTGAAGAAGCTATGAACAGGAAGGATGCTGATCAATGGAAGATGGCTTAAAGAAGGAGTATTCTTCTCTAATGAAGAATTTGACCTGGACTTTGGTGCCTAGACCTCCTAAAGCCAAATTAATTGAGAACAGATGGTTGTTCAAGCTAAAAGAGGGAGTCACAGAGGTAGAACCAAAAATATACAAGGCTAGATTAGTAGCTAAGGGATATAGGTAGAAGGAGGGAGTTGACTACAAGGAGATCTTCTCACCAGTAGTCAAGGTCAAGACGATTAGACTCATCCTAGTGGTAGTTGCAATCTATGATTGGGAGATCCATCAAATGGATGTAAAGACAATCTTCTTATATGGAAAGCTTGAGGAGACTATCAATATGAAACAACCTGAGGGTTTTGTAGATAAAGAAAAACCTGATCATGTTTGCCTGCTTCAGAAGTCCCTTTATGGGCTGAAATAAGCACCCAGACAATAGAACAAGAAGTTCCATGAAATAGCTACTGATATGAAATTTATTAGAAGTGCCTATGACTACTGTCTCTACTACAAGGACCTAGGAGAAGTTGAGGATGTCTACATGCTAGTGTATGTAGATGACTTAATCATCACTAGAAAGAAACTCAGCAGAATAGTGGAAGTGAAGAATGCCTTATGTGATAATTTTGAAATGAAGGATATGGGAGAAGCTCAAAAACTCCTAGGAATGTAGATCATAAGAAAAAGGAGGGATGGGAAGCAATCGTTAAGTCAAAAGACCTATATCAAAAAGTTCCTTGCACAATTCAATATGGAACAGGTAAAACCAAGTCATATCCCTATCGGCTCACATTTGAAAATGGTAGCCAGTAATTGTCCCCAAACTGAGGAAGAAAAGCGATCTATGGTTAACTACCCCTATGATGTTGGAGTAGGCAGTATTATATACATAATGTTGTGTACAAGACCAGACCTAACCTACTCAATCAGTATCCTAAGCAAGTTCATGGCTAATCTAGGACTTGAGCACAAGCAAGGACTGAAGAATGTCCTCAGATACCTTGCCGACACTATTAACTATGGTTTGTGTTTCTCTAAAGCTAAATTAGCTAATTCTAACAATATATATACACATATAAGGCTTTGTGGATGCAGATTATGCAGTAGACAAAGACAGTAGAAAATCAATTTCAGCATACTACTTCACATTAGCCAGAAACACAATAAGTTGGAATCACAGTAACAATCATCAATGTCATTATCAACCACAGAGGCAGAGTACTACGCAATCACAGAGGGAGTAAAAGACCTAACATGGTTGATAGGAATTTTGAAAGAGATACAGATTAACCTAGCAAAACCTACAACATTCACTGATAACTAAAATGCTATTTACCTCAGCAAAGACCTGGTCCTGTATGAGAGGTCCAAGCATGTTGATGTCCGACTCCATTTTGTCCGAGACAAAATCGCGCAAGACTTCTTCAACCTAGAGAAAATCACAGGAGAAAGAAACCCATCAGACTTTGGAACTAAGGTATTAACACAAAAGAAGTTCACTTTCTGTAGGGAATACTTACAGATAAGTGAAGCCCTATAAAATCGAAGGCGATCTCATCAAAACTCACTGGGTTGGTAAAGCTAGGGTTTTTCGAATTCAAAATCACTCTTGGGTTTTTTTTCAGAGTGAAGATTGATGGAGTAGGAGGGAATAATGTGATGGTAATCACTTTAACTCCACCAATCTATACTCAGAAACATCCAACAACAGAAAAAGATGAAGAACAAAAGTTGCGTATATGAATGTTATGTCTGAAGCTCACAAAGAAGAAAGAAGGAGAGGCCTTCGATTTTTTAGATCAGAAGCATATGGTTAATGACTTGATAATACATGTGATACACAGTCATTTCTATCTATCATAAACCAAGTAAAAACCTTCGTGTTCTTTACTTTTCTGCGATTTCAATTCCTGCAAGATTAACAAGCTTTATTAGTTTTGTTTCAAGAAATCAACAGTACAACACAAATAACCCAACAAGTTTCAATCATAATTGTTGCTAAAATAAGATGCAACTGCCATAATTGCAGGCCTCAGATTTGATAATTCACTTATTGGAATTATGCTCATGACCCAATTGTTATGTAATAGATTGAACACCTTTGTTTTATGATTATTAACTTTGTTTATTAAAATGGAAAATGATTATATTATCATATTATGTTTATTGCTTTTATCCTAATATGATAAGTCCTTGACTAAATTTATACAGTTGCCATCATAATGAAGATTATGATAATGAGAGTCAAGTCTTTAGGGTTTAATCTAAAAGTGTTCTTGATCGTACGATCATCAAATAAGGACTTTAATGGTCCAGTTATATCAATATGTATGTAATAGTATCTATTGGATGGATATTAGTATATCTCAATTACTAAGTTACTTATATAAATGATGCATATGGAGATATGATCATTGAACTACCAAACTGAGAATTCCCAATGGTTAATATTACCTATGAACTATCAAATGAGATATTCTCATAAGGATTTAAATGTATATTTTTCCTTTGGCCTAAGATCATCATAGTAATCAATAGGTTACTTATTATATTTTGATGTCAGACAACTAATGTGTAAAAATGTTAGTTGAATGGTCATTAGATATAATTAAGTACCTATCTGATTAGTGGTAAGTTATAAGGGATCCATAGACTCTACGTAATGAGTTTGAGCTCTAAGTTGTCATTGATCTTAATAGTTATATCAAGATTTGGCCAGGGCGATTGAATGAGTGAGGAAAGGAGTTTCTTAAGTCATTCACCAGTCACTAATGATCAACATGTAACATAGTTAGTTATCTAATAGGGTTTGACAATTAAACCATACCTTAGGATAATTCGGAGTTATAATAATGGAAGGTAATAATACATTATCCTTAATCAGGTTCCATTTTTGTAAGATTGTTACTTCATACTATCCGATCATTGACGAGTGTTGTTCGAAGCCAACCTTTGATTAGTAATTAATTGGATTAATTACTACCAGCTTAGTGATGAACTTATGTGATCACATACTTACAAGTGTAATACTTCTTGTTTATGATTATTTAATTTATTATGAGATAATTTATTAAATAATCGATATGGCATATTATAATATTTTGCTAACACAGAAAATATAATTAATATCGGAAACTCTCTTGTATGAAATAAATAAGTAATATAAAATGTTTTTTATTTTATTTCCTTTTATAAAAAAAAGAAAGCAAAACGATAAGCATTGAAAAAGGAGTTGCCATCGTTTCACATTCAATGGATAAAAAGTTAGTTATTCCATTTACAAAGTAATACATAAAACTTACAAAGAGTAGAGTGGAATTTTTTTTTTTACTCTCTCATTTTGTACGTTTAAATCAAAAGAGAGAAAGAGAAGAAAATTTGTTTTCTACATTTTTAAAGAAAGAGTTTTTCAAATTTCACTATAGCCATATCAAATATTGAAAGCGAGACGTATTTTTCAATGTGGAGTGCATAGAGACTTCATATTTTCGAAATTAACTGCCGATTAATCCTCATAAATTTCAGGTATTTGTTTTTGCCTATTATTGTAATTAGTATGAATTTTTAAACATAATAGATGAATACAGGATTGCAATTTTGTTTTCACTACGTATGCACTCTGTTAAACTACAGATCTGGGCCAACCCACAAGACCCAACAACCCAATTAATCGTTATCCTCACTCACACTCCCAGAGCCACACCCTCGTATATATCCCATTTCATTTTACCGTACTAGCACCTAGAATCTTCTATTGTAACAGAATTGCATATATTGCGGTAGCCAATAGTTTTTCTTCTTTTCTAGCATAAATATCCTCTCCTGTACAGACACTAGTATGACGAAATAAACATTTCTTCATCATTGAGAAAACTTTTCATGGTATCAGAGTAGACAGTATATGATCCACCCTACCAAAAGTGTCTAATACAGCTGACGGTGATGCCAGCAACCCCGACCCCATACAAAACCCTGATTTAGAAAAATACTCTATGACAAACACTGAAAACCCTAGAGATGTCCTAGTTACAACCCTCTTCAATGGAAACAATTATTTGACTTGGAGTAAATCCATGCAGATAGCTCTATGAGCCAAAGATAAACTTTCCTTCATAGATGGGACGTGCACATAGCCAATGGAAGACCAAAATATGCTTACCAGATGGAGAAGGGCAGACTCTATGGTGAAATCTTGGATACTCAACTCCATGGTCAAGGAACTTGGTGATGCCTTCCTTTCATTCTCCACGGCTAAGGAACTTTGGGATGAACTAAGGGAAAGATTTGGTGAAGCAAGTGGACCACTATTGTACCAGATAGAAAGGGAAATCAGTCAGTTCAAACAAGGTAACCTCTCCATTTCCGCATACTATACAAAATTAAATAAACTTTGGGATGATTTAACTAGCCTAAGCCCAACACCCACATGCACCTGTGATGCTGCTAAAGCAATCACTACAAAGGAGAACAAATACAAATTAGTGCAATTTTTGATGGGCCTAAATGAAGATTATGAGCATGTTGTGAATTAAGTCATGTTAATGGAACCTCTGCCTATGGTGAATAGAGCTTTTGCTATGATGCAAACCGTAGAAAGACAAAAAACCATAAGTTCTAACAATGACAGCAATCTAAACGTGGCAATGATGGTGAAACAGTCTAACTCAAATATCAAGAAGGGGGGCAGAAACAACAACAACAGTGGCAAGAAACCGTTCACAAAAAAGGAAGACAAGTATTGTGAGAAATGCTGGAAAACAGGACATACCGTGGAAACTTACTTCAAAATCCATGGTGTGCCCGATTGGTATAAAGAACTGATTAGCCAGAAGAGTAAGGCCAACTTAGCTATGATCAGTGACTCCCCTGCAGATATACAGCAAGATACTAGTGAGCACTCGGAGAGGAGTGGCCAAATCCCCCCAGGCCTGACCAGCTTCATACAACAGGAAATTTCCAGAGCAATCAAAGGGAAAGCCACTGTAGAGGTAAAATCGGGAGGACTTGCAAATTTCGCAGGTAATAGCTCAAATTACACTAGTGCTCAAAATGTAGAAAATGAATGCAAATGGTTAATTGATTCTGGAGCATCATCATACATGATCACAGATTTAGCTCTCTGTCATAAACATGAAATAAACAACATTTAGGAGCCTTTTACACTCCCAGACGGCACAAAGCAACAAGTAAACCACATATGCAAGACTACTATCGGTGACACAATCACTCTCAATGAAGTTCTACACATCCCAAATTTTTTCAAGAACTTACTCTCTGTCAATAAACTCACAACACAGAATGACATTGCCGCAATTTTCATATCTAACAATTTGTTCTTGCAGGACCTACGGACTAATAATGTTATGGCAGCTGTTAAGGCAAGAAGTGGATTGTATGAGCTAACCACTGACAGCCTACTACCCCCAGAACATCTGAAAGGTCCTTCCTTAGACTTCTATAGAACTAAGAATGTAGCATTTAGTGCCTCTGTTTCTTTTGATGTTTAGCATAGTCGACTTGGGCATGTTTCCAAAGAGAAAATACAACATATCAATGAAATTGAGCTTCCTAATCACAATTTGTCTTACTGTCAAGTCTGTCCAATGGCAAAACAACATAGAAAACCATTTCTTCAGCACAAAATACAAACTACCAAGCCATTTGATCTCCTACATATGGACTTATGGGGACCCTATAGAATACCCACTCTAGACGGGTCTTAACTTTTCCTAACCATTGTGGATGATTTCTCCCGAGCCACCTGGACCTTCTTGCTCAAACAGAAAGATCAAACACAATCTACCATAATCCACTTTATCAAAACCATCGAAAGACAATACAACACTAAGATCTTAAGAATCCAAATCGACAATGGCAGAGAGTTCATAAATCACGAATGCAGGAGGTGTTTTGTAGAAATGGGAATAGTACACCAGAAAAGTTGTCCATACACACCACAACAAAATGGTGTGGTGGAAATAAAGCACAAACACTTATTACAAATAACGAGAGCCCTGCTATTTACAACTAGCCTACCCAAACGTTATTAGGGAGAAGCCCTTCTTACCATTACCTACCTCCTAAACAGAATCCCAACAAAAACCTTACAATGGAAAACCCCTTATGAAAGATTACATCAAAGGACCCCAACCTATGCACACTTGAAAGTCTTCGGGTGCCTCTGCTTTGCCTTAGATAAAACTCCTACCAAGACAAAACTAGACCCTAGATCCATGCGGTGTGTTTTCCTTGGATATATGCCTGACTACAAAGCCTACAAAGTTATGGACCTTAGCACAAACAATATCTTCAGCTCAAGAGATGTAACCTTCCATGAACACACCTTCCCGTTTGCCAATACACAACCTAACCCTGAACAAAGACCAACACCATTGTTCCCTTATAACATTACAGAGGACGTTACAGAGACATTGCACAATATGGAAGAAACACCACCTACACAACCTACTGAAGCTACACCAACAATCACAGAGACACTACCACAACCAGACAACATTCCAAACCAAGACACCACCATAGACAATTACGTAAGAAGGAGCCAAAGAACACACACCAAACCAAAATACCTTGATGACTACGTCCACCAAGCCTCTGCTCGTCTTTCCACTTCTGACCTTGATTCTTCTAATATCATTTCACAGTCCACAGGTCCTACAGGATCAGAAGCAGACCAAGGTTCAAGCATCCAGATCACAAATACACCAAGCCACAAGGAATTCATAGGTAATGTGCATACCACTTTTGAACCCTTATCTTATAAGACAGCATGCAAATCAAAAGAATGGATAGACTCCATGAATGAACAGCTGACAGCCCTAAAAGAGAATCAGTCTGGGTTATGACAAAGCTACCCAAAGGCAAGTGTACTATAGCATCAAAGTGGGTGTACAAAATAAAATACAAATCCAGACGGCACTGTCGACAAACTCAAATCTAGACTGGTAGTCAAAGGTCTCAACCAAAGGGAAGGAGTAGATTATTTAGAATTATTCTCCCTCTCCCCTGTGGCTAGAATTGTGACAATGAGAACATTCCTAGCCATCGCCACAATCAGAAAATGGCCTATCCTACAATGTGATATCAATGATGCATACCTACATGGTCATATAGAAGAAGAACTCTACATGTTACCTCCACAGGGATACAGAAAAGCCCAGATAGGAGAAGTGTGCAAGCTACTAAAGTCTATCTACGGACTCAAATAGGCAGGCAGACAATGGCACAAGGAACTAACCACTAAACTAAGGGAATTGGGTTTTAACAAAGCAGAATCAGACCATTGCCTCTACACTAAAGGTCAAGGCAACAACTTTGCGGCCATCATCATCTACGTGGATGACATTCTCATCACAGGAGCAAATGAAGAACATTTGAATGCTATCAAATATGCCCTACATGAAATGTTCCCAATCAAAGACCTAGGATATGCTAAGTTCTTCCTAGGTCGAAATTGCAAGATCAAACGAAGGGACTGTTCTCAGTCAAAGCAAATATGTACGAGATATTCTACAGGAAACAAACATGATGGACTGTAAATCATGCACAACACCCATAGTTCCAAGAAGTAAACTTACCATCGATGAAGGTGAACCACTCAAAGACCCTGAAATTTATAGACAGATCGTAGGCAGACTTCATTATCTGAGCTTCACAAGCCCGGATCTTACTTATATAACACAGCAACTAAGTCAGTTCATGCAAACGCCGAGGGAACCTCACTGGAAAGTCGTACGACATATCCTCAAACACCTTAAAGGTACACAGAACCATGGTCTATTATACTCATCAGATTCAGAACTACAACTTACCGCTTACTCAGATTCGGACTGGGCAAGCTGTGTGTTTAGCAGAACGTCGCTGACTGGGTTCTGCATGTTCCTCGAAAATTCGCCCATCTCATGGAAAACGAAGAAACAAACGACAGTCAGTCGATCATCAGCAGAGGCAGAATACAGAAGTTTAGCCTCCACCACATGTGAACTGAAGTGGATCGTTCAACTATTAAGGGTTTTTCAAATAGAAACCCAAATACCTATACCTCTATTCTGCGATAATCAGGCGGCGATACATATATCGAAGAATCCAGTCTTCCACGAGAAGACGAAGTACTTGAAGATAGATCTCCACCTTGTTCACGATGCGGTGACCTCAGGGTTCTTAGATCTGGAACACGTACGCAGCCGACATCAACTAGCTGATTTGTTCACTAAACCCCTCACTGCACGAGTGTTCGAAGACCTAATCTCCAAGTTTGGATCCCTCAGTTCCACCGGGGCTTCGACTTGAAGGGGGGGTGTTAAACGACAGATCTGGGCCAACCCACAAGACACAATGACCCAATTAATCGTTATCCTCACTCACACTTCACTCACGCTCCCAAAGCCACGCCCTCGTACATATCCCATTTCATTTTACTGTACTAGCACTTAGAATCTTCTATTGTAACAGAATTGCATATATTGCGGTAGCCAATAATTTTTCTTCTTTTCTAGCATAAATACCCTCTCCTATACAGACACTAGTATGACAAAATAAACATTTCTTAATCATTGAGAAAACTTTTCACAATCCTTCATTACTGAAATCATGAAGCTTGTTAAGCTTGACATAATTTGCCTATTTCAACAGGTATTTTTCCCACCAAATTGTGTTCTCCAATATATATATAAAAAGTTGAGCAATGTGAGGTTGTCAAGTGAAGATGGTAACTTTCCTGTCAATGCAATGTGAGGTTGTCAAGTGAAGATGGTAACTTTCCTGTCAATTTGTTTCGAGCAAAGCTCACGTATCTTAGCTTAACTAGAGAACCAAAACCTTTAGGGATATTTTTCCAACAAGCTTTTTAAAAAAAAAAAGAAAGAGGGACTACAAGGCTGTGCCCTCTCGAGCTTAAATGTTCCCTCTGAGAACAACGTGTTTCAACTGAAAAGAAGTCGCATGTTCATACAGTTCCAGAGTCTTGAGAAAACTTAATTAGATTCCAGATTGCTTCCGAAGAAAATGCTCATGAAACTTTTAATTTGCAGCAATTAAAAGTGATTATCTACTTTTTCTTCGTCTTTATCATTTTATGCTATTTGACAGTCACCAGATGGAAATTAAATTCATAGACAGGGTGTAATACCATAAATCTCTACTTCTTCTTTGCACAGCCTCAAAGCAATATAAGCTAAAATATAACGTCTTTGAAGAGAAATTTGTAAAAAAAAAATTTCAGAAATTAAACTTTTTCTGAAAAAAGACAAGAATAAAGTATATAGTCTACGCAATAGATATTGTTATGCTCGCTATTTATTTGTTTACAAATTCATGACATAGTCAACATTTAAACAACCCTTTACCAGCCCTATATAGAGCATATACTAAAAGTCTAAACACATGGTGTACAAAGTAAATGCCATTGTCTGGAAAATTATTAGGACGGGACTTCTTTTGACATGACAACTCTTTATAATGCTAGGTTCATCACATTGACATCAAAATTTAAGTCATACGTTTCTGAAACACGAAAAGGCGTTACGTTGTTTTCTCTTGCAAATTATTTTGGTTGAATTAGAATTAAATTGATGAGCATATATTTCAACTTATCAAAAATAATAAAAAAAATGAAGAGCTTCTTCACAGTTTAGGCAAAACTAGTAGCTTCTTTTGCATGGCTCAGATTCAAGAGTGGGATAACCAACGACTCTTTTGGAATCTTTAATTCCTGAAATGATTCCAATTCTTTCTGCAGTTGTATCACATGCAATTGTCCGCATCCTTGAATATAACTTGATTCTAATGTTTCTGAACTTAGAATTCTTTTTAGGCGTCTAACTCTTTAATTTCTGAACTTAATATGTTAAATTAATTTTTACATATGACTATGAATAATTATATCAAAAATGAATCTCCTTATAGTAAATGATTTTACTTATATGGCAAAAGAAAAGGTTCATCTACATGTTGATGTGAA
>JAOSBN010000177.1:1132036-1147294 GCA_027563595.1 Erythroxylum suave
CAAAACTAATAATGCATGTACATGCCACATAAGAATGCAATGAACTATACCCATCCTATCGATGACGGGATGTTACAATGTGGACATCTTCTTTACAAATCCTTGTAATGCTCCCACGCTTCATAAATAGAATCCCAATCTCCTTGTTGGAAATTGGTGATTTCCTTTATTATTTTGGTTGTATTTGTCAGCGGGAAGTATTTATCTAAGAAGGCATGCACTAGCTATTCCTATGTCGTAATGTTAGCGGGGCTTAGTGAATGATACCAACCCTTCACTTTATCTCTAAACGTAAAGGAAACAACCTAATTCTCACTGCATCTTTCGACATCTGGTGATACCGAAAGGTATTACAGATCTCGAGAAAACTCACGATGTGAACATTCAAATCTTTATTCACTAGTCCATAGAATTGGACGTTCTACAAAAGCACATTCAGGAGGGTCGACTTAATTTCAAATGAGATTGCTTGAACAGGAGGTCAAGCCACTCCTTGGTTCATTGGATTGAACCCTAGCATCATAAAATCCACAAGGGTTCTCTGTTGTTATCTCCCACGGTTAACTTCTTGATATACGTTTTTGTGAAATTTGTCATTTCACACATATTTGATATGTAAATCCCTCTCTTATGTTGGAATTATTATTCAAAAATTGATGGATTTGTGTCCTAATTCTTTTTAGCCAGTTTCCAACACTTAAGGAGATAAAATTAAATTAAAAAGATGCAAGACAAACAAAGAAACCCGAAAATTCCAGTTTGGGACCAATTTAGTGACTAGACGTGGCCACGTGCAAGGATGAAGACAGATTCTGCAAATTTTTTTTCAAACTTCAAATTCGAAAATTTGACAATCTTTAAAGATTAGACTGTTATCTTATCAAGGGGATCTGTAACTTGAAGTGGGTTAACGATTATCTGCAAAAGATTACGAGAAAGGAAGAAAAGAGAGGGAAAAAGCATAAAAAGGAGTCACGTGTACTGTTCACATACGTTGTTCATGCACACCTTAGGAGTAGTTTTTCAATTTCTGCATTCTTTCTTCTTGCTTTCAACAACCACCTTAGGATTAGTTTCATATTTTCTGCAGTGATTTTGCTTGTTTTCGACAGCCACCTTAGGATTAGTTTCATATTTTCTGCAATGTTTTTGCTTATTTTCGACAGCCACCTTAAGATTAGTTTCATATTTTCTGCAGTGTTTTGTTTGATTTTACGTCAGCCACCATTACATAGTTTACGTTTCTGTAATTTTTCTTATGTTTTTGGTCAAACATAGTTAGGTTCAATTTCTACAATGTTTGATTTCGCATTATTGTTCACGTAAATAATTTAGGAGTAGTTTTTGGGACATTTTCTGCACTTTTCTTCTTGTTTTCGACATCTATTGTCTTTTAATTTTCTGCAGTACTTTGCTACATATTTTTGAAAGTTCTATAAAGACCTGGGATGGAGACAACGTATTTTGTTATTTATTTTATGTTCAATTCCATTATGAGTAGCTAAATCTTTTTCTTGGTTTATGGAATCCCAGTTGTTGAACTCTGAATGTTATGAGACTTTTGTTCTTTGTTTTAATTGATTTATCAATCAAGTATTAACTATTTTTCTAGGCCCATTATTTGATTGTTCAATTTTACAGCTAGGTGCGCAACTAGTTTGTGATTTTATTCAATCAATCGCTAGATTAAACAGGTTGATGTTCAATTCTTTTAATCAAAAGTAACGACTAGGATTTTTGTCTACTATGTTAGCGACATAATTCTAGAAAAAATAATTGTCTAGGCTAAATATACATCATATCTATGATGTCTAGTTCATCAATTTTTTTGATTCGTAAAACTATTAATTAATTAAATATGAGATTGTATCCAGGTTATTGATTAATAAGGGTGAATTCAAATACATGTTTTGGTTAACTAGGCATAAGAGAAAATAGGTAAAGAAATTTACCATGACGAATGCTTAACTATTAAATTGGTTATTTTTGGTGTCGATGATCAACGCAAGTTCAATAATGAAGGAGATCGAAAGCCAAGATTCGTTCTTATTGATTGACATATTATCATTGTTTTGCTATTTTTTATTTTTCGATTTCGTACTTCATTTAAATTTTGTTTCCCTTACAATTAAAAAAACCCCCTTTTTTATTTAATTTGCTTCGAACTCGTAAACTCTTTATCGTTAAGATTCCTTATGCGAATGATATCCACTTACCACTACTACATTAAATTGTATTAACAGAATTGATTTCTTTTGAATTTGGTTACAGGCGACCGCAATACCAAATTTTGATGCCATTGTTGGGGAACTTTTTACGGTTTATGTATGTTACGCGTTCAAACTAATAAGAGAATTCGCAATACAACCCTAAGATTGAAAAGATAGCTAAAAAACTACAGAAACAGACCAAATATTAGAAGGAGACGCAACAATTGGAAAGAATGGCAGCAAACCGCACTTTTCGTGAACTAGCTACACCCACGGACGCGCAACTGCTCCATTGCATCAACTTTCTGAACTTACGTGATAACAATACTTTTGAACTAAAATCTGGGCTGATTCATTTATTACCTATTTTCAGGGATTTACCGAGAGAAGATCCGTACAAATGCTTGAAGGAATTCTATGTAGTTTGCATGCGAATGAAGCTGAAAAATGTGACGGAAGAGCAGATTAAGCTAAGAGCCTTCCCATTTTCTCCAAAGGATGATGTTCAAGAGTGGTTGTGTTATTTAGTCGGAGAAAACGTGCAAACATGGGCTAAAATGAAGAGACTTTTCTTCGAGAAATATTTTCCAGAATCGAGAATAGCCAATATTCGGAAGGAAATTTGTAGAATTCGTCAACACAGAGGAGAAACAATTTACGAGTATTGGGAAAGATTCAAGAAAAGTTGCACTAGCTGTCCACAACACCAAATAACTTAACAACTATTGATTCAATATTTCTACGAAGGACTCTTGCTTTCAGATAGGAGTATGATCAACGCTACAAGTGGTGGTGTTTTAGTTGATCAAACTCTAGCGGCCACAAGGGAATTGATTGCAAACATGGCTTCTAACACTCAACAATTAGGAATACGTAGAGGGTATGGATCAAAAGCCATGAATGAAGTGAACGTGGCCACATTGGAGAAAAGATTGGATGACCTTACTTCTTTGGTGCGACAATTGGCGGTCATGAACAAAGAAGAAGCAAAGGTACATAGCATATGTTCAATGTTAGGACATTCTACTGATTTATGTTTGATTTTACAGGAGGGAAACACAGACCAAGTGAATGCCGTGGGAGGATTTGTTGGGCCGAGTCAAAGAAAGTATGACCCATTTTCTAATACCTACAATCTGGGGCAGCATGTCACCTAAGTTTGGGATATGGGAATCCTCAAGGATGGTAAGTGACCACAAATTTCCAACAGTATCGAAAACCACATGTGCCTAGAAAAAATCAAAATATAATAGCAAATTCCGAAGGTAAGTCCTCTTTGGAAGATATAGTTCAATCTTTGACCAATAACACTTTGACATTTCAGTGGAGTACTGAAGCAAGTATCCGTAATATTGAAAGTCAACAAAGGAACATTGAGAATCAACAGAGAAATATCGAAAACTAGATAAGTCAAATGGCAATTGCCATAAATCGATTGGAAGTGCAAAATTCTGGAAATTTTCCAGCACAACCGGAGATTAATCCTAGACAAAGTGCGAAGGTTATCACATTGCAAAGTGGTAAGGAACTACAGGAACCCCTTTTGAAAAATTCCAGAAGAGAGGTAGAGGAAGAAATCACACAATCGGCACCTTCACAACCAGAATTGACGCAAAAAGAACTGTAAAACAAGGTGATTATGCCTCCTTTTCTAAGTCGATTCACAAAAGCAATGAAGGAAGAACAAGAGAAGGAGATTTTGGAGACCTTCCAAAAGGTTCAAGTAAAGATTCCTCTCTTTGATGCAATTAAACAGATACCACAGTATGCTAAATTCCTTAAGGAGCTTTGTATGTCAAAGAGGAAATTAAAATTTGATGAGAAAGTGCAATTAGGAGAAAACGCTTCATTGATTTTGCAAAAGAAAAAGCTTCCACTGAAATGTCAAGATCCAAGTATGTTTACTATCCCATGTCAAATTTGTGATTTACGGATTGAAAAAGCTATGTTAGATTTAAGTGCGTCCATAAATGTTATGCCATACAATGTGTATAAGTCCTTAAATGTTGGACCTCTTAAAGAAACTAATGTAGTGACTCAATTAGCGGATCGCTTAAATGCTTATCCAAAGGGTGTGCTTAGAAGATATATTGGTTCAAGTAGGAAATATGCTTTTTTCGGCTAATTTTTATATTTTGCAAATGGACGCCGATGATAAATCTTCTTCCACTTCGATCTTATTCGGAAGGCCTTTTTCGAAAATGGCTAGAACTAAAATAGATGTTCATGATGGATTTTTAACAATGGAATTTGATGGGGAATTAATTAAATTCAATATTTACATAACCATGAAAATTCTGGATGATGAACAATATATTGTTTTTGTGGATTTTATTGACATATGGGTGCAGGATAATTGGATTTTGGAAGATAAAGATGGGCTTGGACTAATTCTTGAAGAGGAAAACACATCATGTTGGCAAGGAATTGAGAAAACGACATTAGCTAGTGAACAAATGGAGACGTCATTATATGGGGAGACCACTGAACCTTTTCTCCAGCAGCTCACATTTGTGGAATTGTCTAGAAGTGTGGATAAGTTGCTACCTTCATTAGTCAGCCCACCAATGTTGGAATTGAAGAGCTTACCTAGTTATTTGAAGTACATCTTTTTAGGTAAGCAAGATACATTATCTCTTATTATTTCTAATCAACTTTTGGTTGTGTAGGAAAGCAAGATGATTAACGTATTAAGGGAGAATAAAGAAGCTTTTGGTTGGACAGTAGCTGATTTGAAAGGTATTAGCCCCACTATTTGCATACATTGAATTTTGATGGAAGATGAAGTGAAGGAAGTGAGGCAACCACAACATCTTCTAAATCCACCCATGATGGAAGTCATGAAGAAGAAATTTTGAAGCTTCTTGATGCTGGCATTATTTATCCAATTTTGAATAGAAATTGGGTAAGTCCGGTCCATGTAGTACCGAAGAAAACTGGTGTGACTGTAATTGAAAATAGCAATTGTGAGTTAACATTGACTCGTGTTCAAAATGGTTGGACGGTATGCATCGATTATAGTAATCTTAATTCAATTACTAGAAAAGATCATTTTTTGCTTCCATTTATTGATCAAATGCTTGAAAGACTTGCAGGTAAATCTCACTATTATTGTTTAAATGGCTATTTAGGTTACCACCAGATTTTGTTATCACCCAAGGATCAAGAGAAGACAACCTTTACATGTCCATTCGGCCCCTTTGCTTATCGAAGAATGCCATTTGGATTGTGTAACACTCCTACAACATTTCAATAGTGTATGGTAATCATTTTCTCCAACCTTGTAGGAAATTGCATGGAAATTTTTATGGATGATTTCACAGTCTATGGAGAGTCTTTTGAAACATGTATTGTCAATCTGGAAAAAGTGCTAAAGCGTTGCATTGAAACCAATTTGGTTTTAAATTATGAAAAATGTCATTTCATGATTGATCAAGGCATTATTTTGGGTCCTGCTATTTCTTCAAAAGGAATTGAAGTCAATAGGGCTAAGATAGATTTTATTTGATCTTTATCTTACCCCACGACTATGCGGGAAGTTCATTCTTTTTTTGGTCACATAGGATTTTATCAGCAATTTATTAAGGACTTCTCCAAAATTGCTCACCCCATGTGCAGATTTCTCCAAAAAGACGTGAAATTTGATTTCGATGAGCCATGCAAAAATGTGTTTGATGAACTCAACGAGCGATTGACTACAGCACCAATTATTCAACCATCAAAATGGGACATGTCCTTAGAGTTGATGTGCGATGCTTTGGATTATGTAGTTGGCATCGTGCTTGGCTAAAAAGTGGATAAGGTATCTCATGTTATTTATTATGCATCCATGACACTTAATGATGTTCTACGACAGAGAAGGAGTTTTTAGCGATCATCTTTGGATTAGAGATGCTTCGGTCATACGTATTGGGGATGAAGGTGATCATCAATTCAGACCATACAGCTCTGAAGTATTTGGTGAACAAGAAAGAAGCCAAACCAAGATTGATTTAATGAAATTTACTGCTTCAAGAATTTGATTTGGAAATCCACGATAAGAAAGGAGCTGAAAATTTGGTGGTCAATCATCTAAGTAGAATCACTTCGGGTACTACATCTGATGCTCTTTATGACAACTTTCTAGATCAAAGTCTCTTCACAATTCAACAAGTAATTCTATGGTATATAGACATAGTAAACTATTTAGTGACTAAGTCTTTACCTAGTGACTTATCTGGAGCTGAAAGAGATAAAATTAGGGGAGAGGCTAAATATTACATTTAGGATGAACCTCATTTATAGAAATTTTGTTCTGATAAGATTGTTAGGAGATGTGTCATAGATGATGAAATTCTTTCTATTTTACATTTTTGTCATTCATCTATGTGGGGGACACTTTGGTCCCAAAAGAATTGCTCGCAAAATTTTAGAATGTGGACTGTTTAGGCCTAAGTTATTTTATGACTCTTACATGTTTTGTAAGTCTTGCGATCACTGTCAAAGAACAGGTAACTTGGGATCGAAGAATTAAATACCATTTATGAACATTCTAGTATGTGAGATTTTTTATGTTTGGGGAATTGACTTTATGGGTCCTTTTCCTTCCTCCTTTGGTAAGAACTACATTTTTTTGGCTGTAGATTACGTTTCGAAATGGGTTAAAGCTAAGGCTACTATATCTGATGACACTAAAACTGTTATTGATTTTGTTAAATCAAATATTTTTGTTAGGTTCGGAATACCTCGAGCTATCGTTAGTGATCGAGGAACCCATTTCTACAACAGGATTTTGGAAGCTTTGATGAAAAGATGTGGTATCATAAACCGAGTCTCTACAAGATCAAATCCATACTAGAGAAAGTGGTGAATCCGAACTAAAAGGATTGGAGTATACGATTGGACAATGCTTTGTGGGCATACCGGACTAAGTATAAAACTCCAATAGGCATCTTGCCTTATAGGTTAGTTTTCGGTAAGCCTTGTCATTTACCTATGGAAATAGAGCATAGAGCTTATAGGGTTGTGAAGCAGTTGACTATGGATCAGGTGGAGGTTAGTAACAATAGGAAACTGCAATTGCAAGAATTAGAGGAGATTCGTAATGAGGTGTATGAGAATGTGAAAATTTCTAAGGAAAAAACTAAAGCTTTTCATGAAAAAATGATTTCTAGGAAACATTTTTCAGTCGAAAAAAAGTACTTCTTTATCATTTGAAGCTTAAGTTATTTCCAGGAAAATTGTGTTCTCGTTGGCTTGGACCTTTTATTGTTACTAATTTTTTTTCTCATGATGCGGTAGAAATTCAAAGTTTAGATACCTCTAAGGTATTTAAAGTTAACGGACACTACCTAAAGCCATATTATGAGAAATTTTTAGTTGAGCAAGTGGAAGAAATAAAGTTGGTATCCCCAACTTATTTCTAATCAGGTAAGAAAAAGAAACATGTCTAGCTAAAAACTTTAAAGAAGCACATTCGGGAAACCCATAAATTTTCAGGTTTGTTTATGTTTTTTATTTTTCAGTAGCTTTTATTTTTATTTTTCTTAGGTTTATTTCATTTTAGTTAGTTTTTAATTTTTAGAAATTTATTATTTTCAATTATGCAATTTTAATTCTTTTTTATAAAAAAAGAAATTTTTAATCTTACCACCACCCTAATTTTTTTTCATCTTTCTTTTCCTTCCTCTCATTCACAAAAAACCCAACACGCTCTTCACGAATTAGGCCTTCCACTATCATTCGTTTTGCCAATTTTGCAAACCCATATACACATCCTTACATCCCTATCTCATTCACGGAAAATCTACACCCCTTCTATTGTCTTCACTGCAACTTTATTCGCTCTTCTCTAACACGAAAACCCTCCAACACTCAAGTAATTTCGTTTTTTCTTTATTTCAATTTCAGGCCTGTGTTCAAAGTGAAACGTGATGATTATCCAAAGTGAAACGTGATGATTATCCAGCCCATCACACAAAGAGGGAATGAAGTAAGAGTTGTGATAGAACAAAGAGAAGAAGAGTGTTAATAGATGGGAGGAGCTTATGATAAAGAGAAGAGCTGCGTGTAAAGGAGACAACAACCACACCCACCAAGTGTTTGACAAATTGTCCCAGCACAAACCAAGCTCTTTTGAGTCTATCCGTCAGCCCAGATTCATGCCTTCTAGATGTTCAAGTCATCTCAATACCATATGAATTAACCAACAATTGCAGCAACATTTTCCTCTAGCCAACCTCATTCATGTTGATGACAGCCCAAAATCACCCCCACTATTATCCCCACCAACATAGTCAACAGAAATTCTAGAAATATCCACCTACAACACAACAGTGGACCAGCAACAACTAGAAGTAGGGGAAACACAGGAGCAAGCACACGCAGAACCAGCAACAATGTACAATGAACAAATGTGTAAGCATACAGTGGAAGAAAAACTACTGCAACACGCAACCTCAGCAAAAAAGGTAAAAATGTTGTTTCTCAAAGTCGGTGGCAATTGACAGTTAACACATTTAACTCGTTTCATCGAAAAAGTGATCAAAATAAATTTGAACTTGTTTGTGATAAGCATATAAATCCTTGTAAGTTCATACATGATGACACATTGGACACTTTGAATATTCGTTCTGAAATCCAACATTATGTGGATAAAATGGGTTGGATGCATTATGTTAATGTTTGTTGCCCTGCATATATGGAATTAACTAGGGAATTTTATGTAACTTTTCAATTCAAATTAGATGATCTAAATTTCACCTTGTTTACACCTGGCATGAATGAGTGTAGGCTTATGAATCAGTGACATTCATTTTCAGTTGCTTTTTTTTATGCAACAATGAAATTTGTGACAAAATCTATGGCTAAAAGTGATGCATTTTTAAATGGTTGTTGTGATTATGTGCTTGAATTTGACCCATATGCACTTTGGTCATAATGGTCTGTTGATTCTAAGAAATATAACTCCTACACTTCTAAAAGTTCTTTTCTTCGCAAACCAACTTTAAAGTACATACATCATTTTCTGGTTTATAATTTTTCTAGTCGTCGACAAACTGCTGATATTCTATCAAAAGCTGAATTTTTCTTTCTATGGTGCATGGAAAATGATGTCTCAATTAATTTGGGTTTTTGGATGCTCACTCAAATGCATTCCATTTTGAAAAAGCAAAATCCAGCTTTAATCCTAGGTTCATATATCACTCAACTTGCTGTTAATGTGGGAGTTTTAGATCTTGAGAACACTAACCTCACAGTTGCTTGTGAGATGAAACCATTGGATTGTGAGTGTTTGTACAGGATGGGACTTGTAGTTATTGATGAAGCTGAAGCATAAACATTTGCCCCACCTGGACTGGTAGTACAACCTGCCTCTCATCCACGTCGACAAAGAAGAACTGCCAATACAAACATCTCCACGAACACAACTGCACAACAATCAGATCCCACCGCAACACATCCTTCGACGAGTGATCTGACTATTTTAGCACTCCTACAATGTATGGAGTGCAGATTGGACAGATTGGAAATAAACCAGCTCACTTTCTTCAAACAGCAAAGATTCCAACCTCCACATCTACCAACACCATGATTTCGGCTTTCACAACTAGAGAAGCATTCTTTCCTCTTTTCTTTTCTTTTATATTTTTTCTTGTTTGAGCTTATGTCCTAACATTGAGGACAATGTTGGTCTAAGTGTGGGGGAAGGAATTAGATTATATGTGTGTGACCTTATTTTCAGTATTTGTGTCTGATTTTTTCCAATTTTTGAATGTTAATTATGCTTGCTGAGCCATCAAGCTTTATCATATTAGTTTGGATGAGATTTAATGTATGCATGAAATTAAATTGGGCTATGTGAGTTTTAAGGTGAATCATGTTGATTGATTGCAATAACTGATCTTATAGACTTAGTCAAAATTTTGACATTTGAGTGATGAGGAATGTGTGGAATTGAAATGAATTCTTAAGTTAAACCTGTGAGCGAAAATTGAGCCTAAATGACATCATCTTTATGTCATGCTAATTTTTTGAATTGTGTGATGCTCCTCTGTTCATGTTACCTTCAAAACTTGCATGGAACCGATTTGAATTTATTTGATTATATGGGATATAGACATGATTAAGGCCTTCCTTGTTTTTAAACCTGTTAGCTTAAAAATGACCCACCTACTTATTTTCCATTTGCAAACATTTTTGAGCTTTTATCCTTTCTTTTCAATCAATCACCTTTTCTTTTTAAACCCAAAAACCCCATTACCCTTACCCTATCACAAGTTGAATGAAGCATTGAGTAATTTGGGACCTTTGTTCTGTATTGTGTTCTAAGATATTTTTATGGGTACTTCTACTCTTGTATTTATTATTTCTCTTATTTTTTTATTGTTTTCCCTTGTTCTTAGCATTATAAAAAAAAAGAAAAGAAAAAGGAAAAAGAAAAAAAAGGAAAAGCAAAATAGAGCTCAGTAGGATGAGTTAGTATGAGTAGTTGTAACCATTTGTATCATATGTTTGTCTTAGAATTTTAATTTAAGTGTCTCTTTTACTTGATATTTTGTGAATGCTTGTGATTAACCATTTTCCATTTTTACTTCACCTATGAACCTAGCTTCATTACAACCCTAAATAAAGTCCTTATGATTTATTAGCTCATGTGATCTGAATGAATGAAAATTGGTGAAATTGCAAGCCTATGGTAGTGCAATATGTTAGAGAGAGATTTAAGAGAAACAATTTGCCCTCAAACACTTGAGCGCAAGAGCGAAATCCGTGAGAAGAATTCATTTTGATTTCATATTTTCTTTTGAACAAAGATGTCTTATTTTGACTTCATTTATTTGCATGGTGAAAAGCGATTATGATATGTGTTGCAACTTAAGTCTTACTGGCCCAAATTAATGGATTGTGTGCATTTAATCTTCTGAAGGATGAAGTGATAAAGTGTTTGGTTTGGCATGTTTTCTCGATGGCAAGCAAAGGTTTGGTGTGGGGGAGTTTTTTAAGCTGTCATTTCGCACTTATTTGATTTGTAAATCTCTCTCTTATGTTGGAATTATTATTCAAAAATTGATAGATTTGCGTCTTAATTTTTTTCAGATGATTTCCAACACTTGGTAGATAAAATTAACTTAAAAAGACACAAGTGAAACAAAGAAACCCGAAAATTCTAGTTTGGCAGTAATTTAGTGACTAGACGTGGCCACGTGCAAGGATGAAAATCGATTATGCAGATTTTGTTTCAAAGTTCAAATTCGAAAATTTGACAATCTTTAAAGATTAGACTGCTATCTTATCAAGGGGATCTATAACTTGAAGTGGGATAACAATTATCTATAAAAGATTACGAGAAAGGAAGAAAAGAGAGGGAAAAAGGCATAAAAAGGAGTCACGTGTACTGTTCACTTACGCGAGTCAAGCACACCTTAGGAGTAGTTTTTCAATTTTTGCATTCTTTCTTCTTGCTTTCGACAGCCACCTTAGGATTTGTTTCATATTTTCTATAGTGTTTTTACTTGTTTTCAAGAACCACCTTAGGATTAGTTTCATATTTTCTGCAGTGTTTTTGTTTCTTTTCGGCGGTCACCTTAAGATTAGTTTCAAATTTTCTACAATATTTTTTCTTATTTTCGACAGCCACTTTAGGATTAGTTTCATATTTTCTATAGTGTTTTGTTTGCTTTTATGTCATCCACCATTAGATAGTTTAAGTTTCTGCAGTTTTCTTATGTTTTTTGTCAGACATAGTTAGCTCAATTTCTGCAGTGTTTGATTTCGCATTACTATTCATGCAGCCACTTTAGGAGTAGTTTTGGGGACGTTTTCTGCACTTTTCTTCTTGTTTTCGACAGCTATTGTCTTTCAATTTTCTACAGTACCTTTCTAAATATTTTTTAAAGTTCTATAAAGACTTGCGATGAAGACAACGTATCTCGTTATTTCTTTTATGTTCAATTCCATTATGAGTAGCTAAATCTTTTTCTTGGTTTGCGGAATCCTAGTTATTGAAATCTGAATGTTGTGAAACTTTTGTTTTTTGTTTCAATTGATTTATCAGTTAAGTATTAATTATTTTTCTGGGTCATTATTTGATTGTTTGATTTTACAGCTAGGTGTGCAACTATTTTGTGACTTTATTCAATCAATCGCTAGATTAAATAGGTTGACGTTCAATTCTTTTAATCAAAAATAGCGTCTAGGATTTTTTTCTACCACATTAGGGACATAATTCTAGGAAAAATAATTGTCTAGGCTAAATATACATCATATGTATGTTGCCTAGTTTGTCAATTTTCTTGATTCGTAAAACTATTAATTAATTAAATCTAAGATCGTATCCAAGTTATTGATTAATAAGGGTTAATTCAAATACATGTTTTGGTTAACTAAACATAAGAGAAAATAGGTAAAGAAATTTACCACGACGAATGCTTAATTGTTAAATTGGTTGTTTTTAGTGTCGATGATCAATGCAGATTCAATAATGAAGGAGACCGAAAGCCAAGATTCGTTCTTATTGATTGTCATATTATCATTGTTTTTCTATTTGTTATTTTTCAATTTCATACTTCATTTAAATTCTGTTTAACTCACAATTTAAAAAACCCCTTTTTTGATGTAATTTTTTTCGAACTCGTAAACTCTTTACCATTAAGATTCCTTGTGGTAACGATATCCACTTACCACTACTACATTAAATTGTATTAACGGAAGTGATTTCCTTTGAGTTTGGTTGTAGGCGATAGAAGTACCAATTTTGGTGTCGTTGCCGAGGAATTTTTGACAGTTTATATATATTACACGTTCAAACCAATCAGAGAATTTGTAATGCAATCTTAAGATCGAAAAGACAGCTAAAAGACTACAGAAACAGACCAAATATTAGAAGGAGATGCAAAAATTGGAAAACATGGCAGCAAACTACACTCTTTGCAAACTAACCTCACCCATGGACGCGCAACAGCCCCACTACATCAACTTTTCAAACTTAGGTGATAACAACACTTTTGAATTGAAATTTGGGCTGATTCATTTATCACCTATTTTTAAGGGTTTATCGAGAGAAGATGCATACAAACATTTGAAGGGAAAGGAAACAACCTAATTCTCACTGCATCTTCCAGACATTCGAATCTTTATTCGCTAGTCCATAAAATTGGATGTTCTACAAAAGCATGTTCAGGAGGGCTTACTTGATTTCAAATGAGATTGCTTGAACAGGCGGTCTGGTCACTCCTAGGTTTACTGGATTGAACCCTAGCCTCATAAAATCCATAAGGGGTCTTTGTTGTTGTCTCCCGTGGTCAACTTCTTGATATACGTTTCTGTGAAATTCCTAGGTCATCTATAATTTCTCGATCTCTTTTTCTTTTGGCCGAGCTTTCTTAATCATTCTAAAGGCGTTATGTCTAAGTCTATCGCCTTTGTTGCACGAATCGAACCCCTTGAGATCTTATGTTCATGCAAGAGCACGATTCCTAAATAAATGAACGACAACAAAAACAAAAATTTTAAACTATTATAATGCCTTAAACTATAGAACTAAGTTGCCTTCCCTAGCAATGTCACCAAAAACTTGTTCGCTCAAGTTACACATGCTAAGTTTTACTATTTATAACCTTGGTAATTACCACAAGTGCACAGGTCTTTCCCGTAGTACCTAAGGTGTTGATCCCGTAAGGAAGAAAAATAGTCATAAAATCTAAGGTTTTTCTAAACTACAATAATTTTAAACAAATAACTATTCAGAAATTAAATCAATCACAATCAAATATGAGAATTTAAAGTTCTAAAAGAGTACACAAAATAGCAAACTCACAACTAACCCAAAATTAACCTAAAAATTACCAAGGGAGAGAAAGGGGGATTTAATTCGAAACTAAAGAAAATCTAACCAATTATGCAATTTCTGACTTAACGGGTTTAGACAATTCTAGGGTGAATTACTCCCTATCGAGTTATAATTCTTGAACGTTATTGATAATCCTTAATTCAAATTATGAGAATTGCAATCTCTTGATCCACAATTGGTCCAAAACCTAAATTAGTTCTAAAATTATCTATTAACCTACTAAGAATCTATGCTCTATCTCTCATTACACGACTCTACCAGTCTAATTCAACTCTCTACCTATTGACTAACCTAACTTCTGTTATCATAAATCGATGATTTTTCCCTGGCTCACCCTCTTAGTTTATTGCTAAGTTATGAAGAATCGAATATAAATCACAATTAAATCAAATGAAAACAAAATCGAATAAACTTTATTAATCTTAAGAACTAAAACCCTGAAGATGAGTATAGACAGTAAATCAACACTCAACAATAGTAATTCCAATCAATATCCAAATTTTATACATCAATGAAATCAAAATAAAAATAAGAAATATTGTTGGAATGGATCTCGGAGGTAGCGACTGCAAGAAACCGCCTGTTCTAGAAGTACTTCGTGTCAAACTTGTCTCTGTGTCTATCTTTGTTCATCTCCTTCGTTAATCATTTGATCTCTCTCCAGGTTTTCTCTCAATGTTTATGGAATCTCACTTTTTGCATGACACTCTAGGCTCTCCAAAGACTACTGGTGGTTTCCATATAATGTTCTATTTATTATGTGGAAACCCTAGGTCAAACTCAAGGTCAAAGTGATTTAAAAAATCACTCAAAATTTAAGTTTTAGTGTCAACCCGACACAGAGCATGGTCGTTTCCCTACATGTCACGATCGTGGCTGGTGCTTTACCATTTCTGTCATGATAGTGGCTGGTGCTTTCCCATTTCTATCACGATCGTGGCCTATTGTGCATGATCATGGGCTGACTTGATGCTCTCTGTCATAATTATGGTCCAATGTGTAAAATCGTGCCCTGGTTATTATTGGCTCTTCCTTTTGTCACGATCGTGGCCAATATGCATGATCATGGATGATGTCCTTTAGCCTGAAACTCTTCAAATCTTTATCGTTTTTCCTTGTTTGCCCTGTAACGTTGGCACATACATCAAGGTACCTAAAAAATATAACAATTAAGCTCAAAGATTCAAACTAACCCATAAAAACACTTAAACACACAAA
>JAOSBN010000177.1:1223998-1235995 GCA_027563595.1 Erythroxylum suave
TAACTAAAGTTTGTCTTAATTATTACCCCAAACAGAGCAATGCGACGTTGCCAAGAGAGGACTGTGACTTTCTTGTCAAGTTGTTTCCACAAAGGCTAACATAATTTAGCCCTCTTGGGTCGAACTCACCTTTTAGGAGCTCAATCGAATCGTATTTGAATATAAAAATAAAAATAATTTTGGTATTTAGACTTTCTAGATTGAGTATCATTAAAATTTAGCCCAAAATTTTTTAATTATCTTAAATTTATATTGAATCTAATTAGAAAATGAATATCTTTTAAGTTTAATTTAACCTGTTTTAAAAATTTAAGAATAACAAATCAATATCTTTTTCAAATTATTATTTAAAATATAAAAATAAGTATTACTTAATATATTTTTATTAAAATAATGGATACAAAATAATAATCATCAAAAATTAAATCAGTTTAAAGTTATCTTTAAAATATCTTGTTAAGTTGAAAATTTACAAATTTTATATAAAATTCAAATTCCATCTTTCGAACTTCATGTATAGATTTATTTTTAAAACTCCAATTCTTTAATTTTTGAAGATAATGTTACGATAGATTAATGCATGTGTATAACCACGTATAAAAACAATCTACTCAAATTAATTATCTGCTTGGAAAAGTTCTCGTTTAGCTAAAGAAAAAGAAAATGTGGATGTGAAAGATAAAAGGGCCGATTGTTGGGAAACTCTACTGAGATTTGCTCAATCGAATCGTATTTAAATATATAAATTACAATAATAATAATAATTTTGGTTTTTAGACTTTCTTTTTTCAACTTGCGAATATTGAAGTTATGAATATCTTCTATGTTTGCTGCCAAAGAACGTATAAGGTGGGATATTTGCAGCCGTACTCAATCTGTCCAAGACCAAGAGAAATCATTGTCGAGGTTTGGCTGACCGAACACCATAATGTACAGAAATACTGTAGTTTCTAAGAAAATTGATCAATCAAATTCTGAAAGACTTCGATTCGCAGATTTTTCTTGTAGAACTAATGTTGACGTGAGACTCACTCCAAGACGAAGAGAAGGTGGGAAATTTGCAGCCACTCAACCTTTCCAAGACCAAGAGATCATTGTCGAGAGTTGACTGACCGAACTTTAGTTTCTAAGAAAATTAATCAGTCAAAATCAGAACGACTTCGATTCACTCCAATAAATTGATAATCTCAAGTTATTGTAAAGTTTTCTAATCTCTTATTATTACTAAATATATAAGTGATGATGAAAACATTTAATGTGTGTTTGGCAAGCAAAACAAGATATTATTTATACCTACTTTATAATGAAAAACGTGAAGCTTTGCAGATCTCAAATAATTGTTGTTCCGTGACAAGTCTAATCCTTATCAAATAGGACTCTAACTGATAAGATAGAATCTAACTAGATAGCATAAAGATAGAGTTTACATTTATCTAGAATACTATCTAGAACAGTAACATCCTTATTCGTGAAGATCTCCACTATCTTCAGATGTTGAGTTTCATTACAATTCTAATTCCTAGTCATCACCACATCAACTAAGATCTCCCCGCGATTTCTATCTGCTGATGATGTAATGTGATCTCGCTGAAGCCTACTAGCCCACTACCCTAATTCAATGCTTTCCACAACAAGTCCGTTAGTCGTGGTCCATCCATCCGAGCATAGCCAAGTTCTTAGTCTGTCAAGTCCTTAGCCTGGGTCGATCAATCTCTGCAAGGTCCGATACTCTACCAAAATTCACACCAAGTCTGATCCCACTCACCCATATTTGTCTTAATGTTTTCACCACAGCCTATCCGCACATAAGTCCATTAATGCACGTCTGCGGACAAGTCTATCTTACATGTCAAGCTCACTCATGGTGTAGTCTCGTCGCTCTATGACTAAGTCACAAGTCACAATCTTAGTTAGTATAAAAACCCCGAGCATTTTACATATCTCCAACCTGCCTCGCTGAAGTTAAGTGTTTATCTGCCTCGTCACGCTCGCATGCCTTCGCGCATCCTTGCAGGGTCTTTTGCATAGATTTGTGCCTACTCTCGCATTCTCAGGTCTCGCATAACTTAGTTTTCCATCTCTACGCGGCTAGCATCTGAATCTCATGTCTCATCGAAGATTTCCACCAATGCGCGCCTATGCATGCCCACGCATATCAAATCTCACCTACTCTCGAGATCTTGGTCGATACTTCCCGCATCCCTCACCTACGTCACAAGTTCTTTAGATTTTGCTCCACAACTGGCAAGACTTTTTCTTGTTCCCTCGTCAACACACCTTTCTCGTGTCGACTTACGTGTCAAGCATTGGCCAAGACTTACCAACACTCGCACGATCTCGCAGTTTGAACTTAGGAGTCTAATAGTTACCATCCTATCAATTCTCCTGAAGATGATATAGTTGGAGCATGTACCAAAAGTCTAAAACATGGTCTACAAAGTAAATGCGTGTTTAGAAAATTATTAGGACGAGATTTCTTCAGACATGACAACTCTTTATGACGCTAGGTTCACATAGACACCAAAAAGTCAATACATGTGTTACGTTTTTCTATTGTAAATTATTTTTGATGAATTAGAATTAAATTCAAGAAATGACAAAAATATTGACTTGACTTTAATTATAAAAAAATTAATGAAAATTTTGAATTCTTTCACAAAAAATAAAAATAAGAATATTGGTCAAAATAATTATTCTCTTAAAAATCTACGAGAATAATTAAAAATAAAATTCTACTATCCATTCTAAATAAAATAATTAGAAAGATGCATAATTCTTTTTTCTTTAATATTTGAAGGCAGTCTATAATGAAAAGTTAAATTTCACGAATCAATCCAAATAAAACCATTAGTAGGATTAATAAGTATTTTTATCAATTCTTGAAAGAAAACTACAATGCAGGATTAAGGATTAAGCTACTTCATCCTAAATCAGCAAAAACCAAAGCTTGTTCCGCAGGGCAAGTTTAGAACATGCCAAATATTAAATTTACCATCTTCAACTAGATTTCTCTCCATACTAATTACAACCATTGCTGTTGCTGAAATACGATGAAGCTGCCATTTTTGTGCATGGCGTTGTGGAGTGCTTGTTTAGAAGGTATATTGAGAGAGGAATGAAGAAGGAAACTTGATGCCGTTAGGAAGGTACAAAGTGACTGAAGTTGCTTATGAAAAATGGAACCTGGCTAGACAACCTGTTTATGTCTAAACATAATGCTAGCAAATTGGATAACATTCCAAGTTCAGAGGGAATGGAACCAGGTAAAAGGTTGTCCTCCATAGATAAAACATTTCTAATGAAACAACAAAGTTATTGTCACCAATTAATTCCAGTTTAGAAGCGTTGCCAAATAAATTTGGGATTGATCGGAAGAACGTATTACTGCCATTTCACTCCATCTCTTTTGAGCAATAAGATTTTGAAACTTTCCAGGTGTATTTGGAGCAATATATTGCCAACTTCGCGAAATTGTGAAGCGTCCAACCATTTTTGAATAGTTCATCGGTCCATCGTCTTACTTTCCTTTTGATTTTCAGGAAATCCTTTTGGATGATTTTTTTGCTTATCTCTTCTATTTTGAAGAGATTAGATGGAGATAACTCTTCCAGTCACGAATCCATTCGACACTACTGTTGCGTGTTTTATTCTTCTGCGTTTTTTCCTCTGCTGCGTGTTTTATTCATTCTGGCTGTCATTCTGCTGCGTCGTTTTGGCTTGATCTGGTGCCGTGTTTTGCTCTGCGTTTTATGTTTTGGCTTGCTCCTGTATGCTGTGAGTCGTTTTGCTGCTCATGTTTGGCTTCTCCTGCTGCCGCGTTTTGGTGAAAGGACTCTGCGTGTGCGTGTCGCTGTGCTGTCGTTTTGTTCCATCTAGTCAAATGTATATAGAAGTTACGACAACATAGTTTAAGTCTTAATAAAGAAGATTGAAATCCATTTGAAAACTTTAAAAGAAATAGTTTGTTCGGAGTAGAGATATGTTAAACTTGCTAACATTAATATTTAAGACTATTAATTTTTTTAATAGTCTTAAATTTTTATTCAATATAATTATGAAAATAAATATCATTTTCAAGTTTAAACTTAACTTATTTACAATTTTTATTCACATTATAAGTCAATATCTTTTTTAAAATTATATAAATAAATATAAATTATTTAATTGTTACTAAATATATATTTTCTTATTATAATGCATGTAAAACAATAATTATAATCCATAAATAAAGAAGTTAAAGTTCACCTGTCTATCCAAATAAAATCATTAGGGCAATCATTAGCTTCAGCATCATCAGAGAACAGTTTCAAGAATTGGTAAAGTTCTAGCAAGTGGAAATTCATCAGCAGCTAAAGATCACCTGAGCAAGTGCTTGTATTCCGTGGCAATGTGTGAAAACGATTATGTGAACAACTTCTTCAAGCCAAAGTTTTACTCTACAAGCGAAAAATACACTCCTGAACAATGCCTCAGTCCTCATTCAAGAATATGAACTGCAATTACGGGTGTGCATACTCAACACTGTTTCCATTTGCACTTATAATCAAGAATACGACTTGAAATTGAGGTGAGCTTCAGGCCAAACTCGGACTTGACGGACTCCAGTCAAACTCTTTCTTCAAGATGATATCATCTTGGTTTAATTTTCTTAAAAGTAAAAGTTAAAATAACGTCATTTTAAACAGTTTGAATAGACCAAACTCTCTCCTTAAAAATAATGTCGTTTTAATTTAATTTTCAAAAACATGAATACTAAAACGTCATTATTGCTCGGATTGAATTTGAACCACCTCTTGCCAAGCCTATTTGGAAATTTTAAATTTTGGTTTTTAGTGGTAAAAATAAGGGTTTAAAGTTTAAAACTACACAAAAATGCAAATTTTTTATTAGGTTTGACAAAAGAAGTTTGACGTAACTCAAGTTCAAACTCAAGTTTAACATAAAAAGAAATTTTAGAATTTGGTTGAGTTTCAACGTCGAGAGTATCTTCTTGGCTACGCTCAAACTCGATTAACTTAGCTTAGTTCTAAATTTTTATCTTTCTTAGAATTAAACCTAGTACAAAAAAATCTAGATTTGAGTTGAATTTCAAGATTAGACGTAACCAGCTTGATTAGACTAAAGCTCGATTAATCTGACATAAACTTGAGTTTTTATTCTCTCAAATTTTTGCTTTGAGCTCAAATCAAGATTTCCATACTCGTCCCTTGCTAAACCATCAGCTTTAATACCACTTGTTGGATTTGGAGAGCCCATTTTTATAGGGAATCTACATTATAGGCCTAATGATAAAACATATTTGTGGGTTTTGACACCACAATTCAACCAAAAATCTCAAGGCATTAGGTTTATTGATCCTTTCTACTTATATGTCCTTCATTAATTCCATCTCTTTTCGACGATGATTCCTACCCATACTTGACATTCTAACGCTATGAACATAATTAAGTTCACAACCTTTGTTTCTTGCCATCCTTCGTACTAATATGACTTACCACCATCAATGGTTCTTTATTGGAACCAGACGTTGCATGATCTTGGAGCAAGGAAGATAGCCCTGATCAGAATTGGTCCTCTAGGCTGCGCTCCAGTGGTTGTCCGAAAATCGACCACGAACGGATCTTCATATATGGATGAGGTTAACAACAGTCTACAGATATTGAACAACAAACTTCGTCCCTTAGTAGATAAGCTCAACAAAGCTCTAGCCAATGCTAAATTCATCTATCTCGACACCTTTAGGATATATTCAAGCTTGTTCTCCGCTACAGAAACACCCCGCTCTTCTTCCAAGCTCTAACAGATTCTATGGTTACTAAAAGCTTCATGTTTTCAGGATTTAAGGTCACAAATGCCTCGTGTTGTGAAGTGATTCCAGGAACACCAGCTTGCATTCCTCTACTAACACCATGTACTGACAGAGGCAGCCATTTTTGGTGGGATGCTCTTCATCCATCAGAAGCTACCAATGAAAAGTTTGCTTCAAGATTATACAGTTTTAAATCATCTGATGAAGCTGACCCTTTTGACATTAGCCATCTGATTCAGAGCTAAACAAGGAAGATTACTCTTAAAAGGAGAAGATTTGAATATCTGGTGAATGATTTGAGGTTGTAAATGTTGGGCGCAGCGGGTGTATTTTGTGACAAAGGAAAAATAAAATGAGCAAAATGGACACAAGATTTTTAATGTGGTTCACTCTTAACTTTGGGCTACGTCTACGGACAAAACTCAGAATATTTCTTCCACTATTACAAACAGTAGATATATAGAGATAAAATCAAAATAGTAGCTCACAAGGTGTTTCCCAACCTAAAAAAATACTAACCTCACTATTTTGTCACTTACCAAGCCTTTAGGAATATATTTCCTAATTTCAGAGCATTTGATTTGCTCTGGTTTCTCTATGTTTTTCTATCTATGATTTGTTGTGAATTCAATTCTTCATCTCCTACCTATTTATAGACAGGAGACGTGAGATAGTTGGCGAACTTCTCTTCAATGTTGGTACGCGTCAACTTTGGTAGGCGCCGTTTTCGGCACCTACCATGCCTACCAATTTAGAATGATGGAGTCCCTCCATGGGAGAAGGACCCATCTCCAACAAATCTCCCCCTCCCGATTACATGGAGGGCTCTATCAAGCCTACTACTGATCAACAATACTCGAACTTGCCTTTTGGTAGAATCTTGGTTAACATGTCTGATCCATTTTCATCAGTATGGATCTTTCCTAACCGTAATTATTTCGTCTACATCACATCTCTGATCCAGTGATATCTCACATCAATGTGTTTTGATCGTGAGTGAAACGAGGCATTCTTACCAAGATGAATAACGCTCTGACTGTAACAGAACAGCTGATACTATTCTTGCTTGATACCAAGTTCATTAAAGAACTTTTTCATCCATAGCAACTCCTTATAGGCTTCTGTTGTTGCAATAAACTCCTCTTTAGTTGTAGAAAGTTGGTATGGGTTGACAAGGTAGCAACAATTCGAGTCGTCGCCAAACTCCGAACAACTTATTTGAGAAAGTTGTAAAAACTCCGATTGATCCAAATAAAAGGAACGAATTTATATTGATAAGCTTGATAGATAATGTATGTACCGTGGTATCCTATTTATAGGCTTAATCTTCTAAGAATCTACTAAGTAGTAGGAAACATAGTAATCTAAATCATAATAGAACTAACAAACTAATAATCACGAATCCTATTTGGAAACTAAATCCTAATACTGGATAAAATCATTATACTTTTGAGGTGGCCTTTTCGATCTTGAACTTGTACGTCTCTGAGTAGCGCCATCTTCTCCTTCCAAGTCTCCCATATGCGTATCATTTACCCCCCCAGGGACAATCGCCTTGTCCTCAAGGCGAAGATCAGGATAATGATCTTGTAAAGAAGCTACTGGCTCCCAGGTGGCATTTGAAACAGAACCATTGTCCCAAATAACCAACCACTGACGTTCGGGAACTCCCTTGAGCAATACTGTGCGTTCACTGATGGCTGCAGTAGGTAACAACACAGGCCGGATGCTGATCAAATCCGAAGGCAAAGCTGAAGGCCGAATGGTAGTGTCGAACGGCTGATAACGGCGAAGAAGAGAGACGTGGAACACGTTATGAATTTTAGCTGAATCTGGGAGTTTTAACCGATAAGCAACTTGGCCAATTCGATCCAAAACTTCAAACGGACCATAGTAACGGGGCGCAAGTTTAAAAGACTTGGGACGCGCCACTGAAAACTGACGATAGGGTTGTAATTTTAAGAGTACCCTGTCACCTTTTGAAAATTCTAAATCACGGCGGTTGCGATTGGCGAAATTGCGCATACGATTCTGGGCAGCAAGTAAATTACGGCGAAGCTGAATGCGGAGAGCATCCCTTTCCTGTAACAACTCATCAACGGATTGCACATGACTAGAATTTGGACGATATGGCATAATAGAAGGAGGAGGTCGGCCAAACAGTGCTTGAAAGGGAGACATTTTCAACCCTGAATGATAGGATGTGTTCAAAGCAAATTCGGCCCATGGAAGAAAAAGAACCCACCGTTGTGGACGATCATGTGTAAAAGCGCACAAGTACTGCTCGAGGCATCGATTCATTACCTCGGTTTGGCCGTCAGTTTGGGGATGATAGGCGGTACTGTGCTGCAACGTAGTGCCGCTCAATTTCAATACTTCCGTCCAAAAGTTGCTAAGGAAAAGAGGGTCACGATCACACACAATTGAAGACGGAAAACCGTGAATTTTAACAACAATGTCGATGAATAGAGCAGCAACGCGTGGGGCATCAAAAGAAGATGGAAGGGCCCCAAAATGAGCAAATTTGGTAAGACGGTCGACGACGACCAGAATAGCGGTGTGGCCTCGAGATGGCGGTAATCCAGTGATAAAGTCCATGGATATTTGATCCCAAACCAGCGTAGGAATAGGCAGAGGCTGAAGTAACCCAGCTGGAGGATGTGTGCTATATTTTGTCCGTTGGCATACATCGCAAGCAGCTACAAAACACTGCACATCTTTGCGCATTTTGGCCCAATAAAATGAGGATGCCAATCGATGAAATGTTCGATCCACGCCAGGGTGTCCGGCAGAAGGCGTCGAATGGCATTCATATAATAATTGGTGTTTGAGGCTGGAGTGCTGACTTAAACAGAACCGATGTTGGTAGAAAACATAGCCGTTGTTGATGGAGAAAGGAGGACGAAGGGTACCCTGTGAAGCAGACTGATGATGCGCAATTAAATCTGGTAAAGTCTGATTTTCTTGGAGCAAAGTTGTCAAAAATTGAGGTGGTGGTCGACACAATGTCACAAACAATTGTCCACTGTCCGAACTTTCTTCGCGACGAGAGAGAGAATCCGCTGCTATATTTGACATGCCGGGTTTGTACTCAATGCGAAATCGAAAACCAAGTAGCTTACGGATATAAAATTGCTGATCAGGCGTTTGAATTACTTGATGAAAAAGGTCGGTGAGACTACGCTGATCCGTCCGGATGATAAACTCTTGACCAAGGAGATATTGGCGCCATTTATGGATGGCTTCGACTAAAGCGTAAAGCTCACGGTGGTATGCGGATGAAACTCGCCTCCGGACCCCAAGCTTTTTACTGAAGTATGCAAGGGGATGACCATCTTGGAGAAGGACCGCACCAATTCCGACATCAGAGGCATCGGTTTCAACAATAAAAACCTTTGAAAAATCCGGAAGTCCAAGAACGGGGGCTGTAGTCATAGCGTCTTTTAGTTGCTGAAAAGCTTTATCAGTTTCGGAATTCCAGTGGAATGCATTGGTCTTTAACAAATTGGTGAGTGGCGCAGCAATGAATGCATACCCTTTTATAAATCTGCGATAATACCCTGTCAATCCAAGGAAACCCCGAAGCTGCTTTACTGATTGTGGTTCTGGCCAAGACACCATTGCATTGATTTTTGCTGGGTCTACTTTCAAAATGCCGTTGCTGACTATGTGACCAAGATACTCAATAGAAGTGCGACAAAAAGCACATTTGGAGAGCTTGACAAAAAACTGAGACTGACGAAGTAATTGCATAGCTAGTTACAGATGTTCAACGTGAAGAGCCATAGATGGACTATATATTAAGATGTCGTCAAAGAAGACGATGACGAACTTACGAAGGTAAGGCTCAAAAAGTTGGTTCATGCAGGCTTGAAATGTGGAAGGAGCATTTGTAAGTCCGAAGGGCATTACCAAAAATTCGAAATGACCATCATGTGTTCGAAAAGCCGTTTTGTAAATATCTGAAGTATGCATCCGAATCTGATGATATCCGGATCGCAAGTCTAACTTCGAAAAAATGCGAGCAGTGCCTAATTCGTCAAATAATTCGTCAGCCGTAGGAATCGAAAAACGGTCAGGCACAGTGATTGCATTAAGAGCGCGATAGTCGACACAGAAGCGATAAGTTCCATCCTTTTTCTTGACCAACAAAACAGGAGACGAAAATGGTGAGCGACTGGGTTGTATAATCCCTTGAGACAGCATGTCACGGGTCAATTTCTCGATCTCAGATTTCTGAAAGTGTGGATATCGATATGGCCGAACATTGACGAGCTTAGAACCAGGTAACAAATGTATCATATGATCATGGAAGCGACGTGGAGGAAGTGTCGAGGGTTCTTGAAATATATCAGAAAAAGCTTGAAGGATAGTAGCAATATTAGAAGGTAAGTCAGTTGGCAAAAGTAATGTGGCAGAGTTCTGATTGGTGCACTCTGGAGTAGTGTCAAATAACAGAATTTCGTACGAAGCGTGGATATCACCATGATCATGTAAAGTCTGCAAAGAATTATAAGAAATTGGATGCACTGATAATGGATCTCCTTTGAGGACTACTGGCCTGCCCTGAACCATAAATTCCATGGACATAGCAGCGTAATCATGGGTGATACGTCCTAAATGTTGTAGCCATTGTACGCCTAAGACGATATCAGGGCCGTGTATATCTAAAACAAAGAAATCAATGCTGAATTGAGTCCTTTGCAGTGTCAAAGGTACAGCTGGGCAGCTCTGATCACATAATAAAGATTGTCCATTCCCAACATAAACTCGAAAAGATGGAATTGGTTGAATCGGAAGATGCAGCTGTTCGATTAACCTGGGATGGATAAAATTGTGAGTTGATCCACCATCGATTAGAACTACTACTGAGTGTCCAGTAATATGACCAATCAGGCGTAAAGAGCGTGGTGTGGTGGAGCTTGCGAGGCTATGCAGAGACGATACATCAGCTGTAATTTCCTCAACCTGGTTGTGTCCATCCTGCGTAATAGTTTCATTATGAGTGGGATCATCCTCATCCTCAAAGAATAATAGCATGGACTCACAACGATGACCTTGTGTCCATTTTTTTGTCACACTTGAAGCATAAACCCCGGGAGATACGATCTTGACGCTCTGAAGCGTTGAGGCGACGAACTGGCATATTGGAAGAAGTAGCCACAGATGATGGTGTTGGTAAAGAAGGAGCGGTCAGTGCGGTAGGGCTGGGGGTTGTAGCTGGTGTGGGGAACGAGGGCCGTGGAGATGGTTGCCAATTTCGACGTCCAAACGATTGCCATGCTTGGAAGGTTTCGACCATCTTAGAATCGCATTCCTTGGCCAAAGCAAATGCATTCTGCAGGGTTAGTGGTTTCTGTAACTCAACATCGCGATTGAGTGGGGGTTTAAGACCCGAAATAAAGAGGGCGATCAATTGAGCATCCGTAGCATCCGACACTTTATTGAGAAGACGCTCAAATTCTGTCTGATAGGCTAGAACGGTGCCAGTTTGCCGCAATTTTGACAAGATGCCGAAATAATCTCTTCGATAGTCACTGTCAAACCGATCAGTGATATCCTCGGCAAATTGATGCCATGTCTTAATCTGATTGTTCCGCGTCATGTATTGGAACCAATCTGCGGCATCGCCTTCCATCATAAGTCGAGCTAATCGAAGCCGCTGATCGGCGGCAATTCCATAGAAGTTGAAGTAACCATCGACTTTAAACAGCCATCCATGGGGATCGGCGCCAGAGAATGTAGGAGCATCGACACGGAGACGAGGAGCAGGGGTGTTGAACTGTTGAGCATTGTCTGTAGTGCGTACTGGAGCAGGATCAGCGTCAAGGGGTATTCGGGAAGCAGAATCAGAGCTCTGGACAAAGTCGACCGTATTAAGGAGTCGTCGATTGAGATCAACGATGGTGTTGTCCTGAGTTTGTAGGCGCTCGTCGATTGCGTCGAAACGTTTGGTGAAAAGGGCTAGCTGGTCAAGGACCTTCTGTAGCCTGTCTGAGGATGCAGAATCTTTCGAACTCATTGGAATCAAGAGATGGAATTTAGGAATTTGGCAGTACGTAGTTGAAGAAATTAATGACGGAAGGAAGAATAAGTCAATGAAAGCACCAATTGGTATGGGTTGACAAGGTAGCAACAATTCGAGTCGTCGCCAAACTCCGAACAACTTATTTGAGAAAGTTGTAAAA
>JAOSBN010000177.1:1236095-1247228 GCA_027563595.1 Erythroxylum suave
TTCATAAACATCTGAAGTTAGTTTTTTGAATTCCAAAAAGAGAGTGATATACAAATTACTCAAACACATCCAATCCACAACCTTACATTCAAAACCAGTGAGATAGTCATTATTACAACTTGGAAAATATTCAAAAAAACAGAAGATGCAAGATTTCCATCCTGCTGCATCTAGCGTGAACAGTAATTGAAGGAGGTAGCGGAAGGCCTTCTAGAGTCCTGATAGACTTGTTCTTTAGCAGCTATTAGAAGGTACATTCTTCAACCTTCAAGAATTTGTCTCGCATCTCGACTATTGTAAGTAAAATGTGATCCTATGGTAAAAAAACACTGATGAAACTGTAGTTGCCAAGGTTTTAAAAAGCTTATCCTCTAAGTTTGATTATGTAGTAGCTGCAATTGAGGAGTCTAAAGAACTGTTTAATTTTTCTTTTGTTGAATTAATGGGCTCTTTGCTAGCACATAAGGTTAGGATTAACAGGACTAATGAAGGAAGAAAAATCCTTTCAAATCAAAGCAGAAGCGGAATCCTCTAATCCATGAGGAAGAGGAAAATGTCGAGGTGGAATTTGAGGAAAGGGGAGAGGTAAAAGCAGTTTAGTGCAGTGTTCGTATTGCAAAAAATATAGGCATATAGAATATTGTGAAAAGTTGCAGAATTGATCAACAAATTGCAAATATTTTCATGAAGAACCTACCACAGAATAAGCAAAAACAATATTGTGTTCAATTGGGACTCTCCAAATTCAAATGAAGTGGGCATGTCGGAAGATTTAATTCAAATTTTTAGGATTGTTTTTGTTATTATGATAATATCAAATAAGGAGAAAGATTTTCTACCATTATTTCACTTAATTTTTAGCCTAGACGTTGAAGTTTTTAGCTCAACAAACTTTTCTTTCTTACCGATGAGAGTGTACAACTTATATATAGGCTATCTTTTTGTTTCAATAAAACCTAAATTGTAAAAACGATGTCCTTTTTTGCAAAACAACGTCATTCGCTTATATTTGTCGGGCCTTATGTCAAGTTGAGTCGGGGCAGCTCAGGACCTGAGGCCTGGTTTTTTTTAAAAAGTCGAGCACATATAACCAGGCAACAAATTTCAAACATATAACAGTTAACAAATTTCAAAGTTAAATTCAACATTAGATATTTATTTTTAAGGATTATATAATAATTGAATTCACTCTAAAAATATTAAATTTAATTTTATTTCATATATTTTTAATTTTTCATAAATAATTTAATCATATTTTCAATAAAAGAAAATAAATTATATTTTTACAATTATTTATTTAAAATAATTACCATAATTTATTATTAAATTAATCTACAAGTACTCTTTAATTTAGATAAATAAAGACAAAGCTTATAACAATAATTAAAATTTGTATAAAAATAAAAAATGCAAAATGAAGTTTTTTTTATATATAATTCAAGATCTTCACAATTTTTATTTTTATAAAATTCAAACTTGATTTTTAAAAGAATTTCAAACTAATTCTTTATAGTTTTCTGCCAAGTCGAGTTGTCTTGATCAGCCGCGTTTTGAACAAGTGTTGTCGGCACATCGCCCTTTCTCTTTCCTCTCCCATCGCCGGTGACGGGAGAAGCTATTCTCTTACGATTTTCCGTCAATAAAAGTCGCCATCATCTCTATCAATCACCTTGCCTTAGCCCAGAGATTCCCTCTCCTGCCACAATCATAGAGATTCTCTGGAAGTAGGGGTGTTGGGAGGACCACAAAACTTGCCGACGCGCTATTTCCGCAGGGAGAAGGGGATTTCCGCCCACCGTCGCTCTGGAGACACGCGCTAGGGATGGAGGAGGATATAGAGAGGAATGGCAGGAGAGATTGTGAAAGCAAAAATGGAGATATTGGAGGTATTCACAATATGCCGCGAGAAGCTCTCATCTTGGATAGATGAAAAGCTCTCATCCGACGAAGTACATAGCTTTCATGTTCACAAAATTGAATTGGATTGTTCTCCAATCAAGAAACTCAGCGACAGTTGGGTGAATTCCTCTGGAGAAGAATTGGTTATGAAGACGTGGTTTATACACTTGGTTCCTTCTCCAAGTTGCAATTCAGGAGTGATCTATCGAGGGCTCGATGGAACAATGAAACGGGTATGGCTGAGGTGTAAGAGAAAAGAGGCAAAATGTGGATAACAACTGGAATCATTTGTTCAGGTAAGACATACTGCTCGATTGAAGAGACTCTGTATTTAGCTGAACTAGGATCGCTGCTTCTTACAGATGATGATAACGCCATCCTTTCCTTGAAAGATATACATACAAAGATCATGGAAGGGAGGAATGGATGCAGCTGGGATCTTTTCCAGGCTTACAGGCACCTGAAATCTCTTGGATTCATAGTTGGCCGTCATGGTGTCCCATGGAAAATGAAGAATGTTGACAGAAGTTCTGAATCCAAGCCTGTTGAAGGACCTCCGGGACCTACGAGTGTAACGTGTAATGAATTGGGAGGCACAACTTCAATCCTGGAAACATTCAGTAATCTGCGTGTTGATGGTGTGAGAATGGGACCTGATTTTGACATTTATCTTCCAAATGGGAAATTCAGGAAGTCTGCACCTGGTGATCCAGCATTTCTACTCTGTTTAGTTAGGGGCAGTCCTCTTTATCTGATGAAGGCAGAAATTGAAGTCCTGGAAAAACAATTCACTCAAGCGCCCCTGAAGTTGTGTCATGTATTTTTAACTTTGACAGAGTGGAGCTTCCAAATCTACTCTGATTTGGCCTGAACTTTCCTAAAATTGAATTCTTTGTTATATGTCATAATTAGTCCTTTTTATTTTATGCAGCAACGAAAAAACCATGCACTTGTGTCTTATCTCGATCAATCAGGTTTGTCTCTGCAAACTTTCACTGACTTGCTTCTCTAAATTGATCGACGACGACCCATCCGGACCAGTGGCCTCTTCTGCCAACTTTTTCCACTCGATGACCTGTTCTTCATCTTCTTTCCTTTCTCTCCCTCCATTAATTCTATTACAAGCTCAGCTAAACCAGCTCTCTTCACATTATTCTCAATCTCCATACCAATCCCCCGTTCTGTGCATATAAACCTACAGTTGGTAGTTTGGTCGCCAAGGACCGGCCAACATAGCATTGGCACGCCAGCAGATATGCTCTCAATCCTTGAGTTCCATCCACTGTGTGCCAAGAAACCTCCGATTGATGGGTGGTTGAGGACTTCTTCTTGTGGGCACCAACTAGCAATGAAGCTCCTTTCTTTTACTTCTTCAGTAAACTCGGGAGGCAATATTACAGAATCACCAACCACCATGTCAGGCCTTATTATCCATAGAAATGGGCGGTTGCTTTCGGCCAGTCCCATTCCGAATTCAATCAGTTGTTACGTGACAAATGAAGTTTACTATATGAAAATATGCAAACATTGACTCTGAAAATATATAAACATTGAGTCGAACTATATCCCACATTTTGATTTATTAAAAAGATATTAATTATATGACAGTAGAGTTTACTTTTTATTTAGAAAATATAAAAAAATTTATGCCACTAATTTTACCAATTCTGGTGACCAATTTGTTTTATTTTTGTCTGCAAAGACAATATTACTTCCATCTTTTTTTTAAAGTAGTTGAAATGTAATATTTTACCTATCAACTGTTTCGAATAACCACTATCAACTAGCTATTAATTTTTCTGTCTTTGTTTTAGAACATATCTATAAAAAGCATTATCTCATTTAGGTATCCAATTTTTTTTTGTTCCTTTCAAGTTAGTAGTTTAATCTTTCGGTCTTTAAACATATATTTAAGATAATTGCTTTTTATGTAAGTTACAAGAATCACTAATGTGACAATATTTACTGCAGAACAAATATCATATATTTGTTATGATACATGTAAGATATTAATTGTGAATTAATATGCAAACGAGGTTATGGTTTGGATGTTTTAGTTGCTTTTCAAATGTTGCTGTTCTTCTGACTCGATGTCATCTTTAAACTTCATTCTGTCACCTAAAGTTGACCTTTCATCTGCCTGTTTTCAAGGTGTATCAGTATTTTTCTAATATTAATGATCAATAAAACTAAAATCTACTTGCCATGAAAAAGATTGTCACGCAAAAGACATGAAAACATATTGTAAATATATAAATATCATGAATACATACTTATAATTTTAAACATTCTTTTTTTTCCTTGATAAAAGTGCTTCGTTTATTAGCTTATCTAAATTCAAGGACGATGATCCATTGGGACGAGCGGCCTCTTCTGCCAATTTTTTCCACTCACTTGCTCTGCTCTTCATCTGCTTGCCTTTGTCTCCTTCCATTAACCCCCTAATGAGCTTAGCCAACTCATCACTCTTCACGTCATTGTCCACTTCCATACCAACTTCCCACACAGTGCATGCATACCTACAGTTCGTAGGTTGATCACCAATGAATGGACAACAAAGCATAGGTATGCCAGCAGATATGCTCTCGACTGTGGAGCCCCACCCGCAATGTGTCAAGAAACCTCCGATTGATGGGTGGTTGAGGACATCGTCTTGTGGACACCAACCAGAAATGAAGCTCCTGTCCCTTGTTTCTTCAGTAAACTCTGGTGGCAATGTTGCAGAATCACCGATCACCGAGTCAGGCCTTATTATCCATAGAAAGGGGTGGTTGCTTTTGGCCAGTCCCATCCCGAATTCAATGAGTTGTTCTTTTGTCAAGACTGTTAAACTCCCAAAATTTACGTAAAGCACTGAGTTGGGTTCTCTGGAATCAAGCCACTGGAGACACTCAGGTTCTTCTTTCCATAAGTTACATCCAATCGAATTCAGATCATTGTCCTGCATTTGATCAAGTTGCAGTTTCAGTGGTCCAATGAAATAGACAGACTGAAACATTGAGGAAAGAGTGTTCAGAAGTTCAGGCTCTAATGCATCAAAACTATGAAAAATGACAGTTGGTGCTTTAAGCACCCTTGTAACTGATTCCATACAGAATCGACGGCAGAGATCGCTAGAAATGTTCATTTCAAGACTAGCGAACAAAAAAAAGTCCCTTAAACGCATATTTTTCATTACTGTAATGAAGTCCACAACTTGGTCTAGATAGCCATTAGTTCGAAGGCTTTCATCTGCAAAAAGTAAACAGACGCTCAGGTGAAAACTATAACAGGTTGACAGCTCCTGCAATCATCAAGTAAATGGCAGCTAACCCGATTATAAAAACATTTGTATTCAGTTCACTCTTGAAATTCTTCAGCTTGCATATTTCGTCGACTTAGGTTTTGATCGTAGTCTATCTAACTTGGATTTCACTTGCGAGAAGATTTGCTAGAAAATGAAGTATTGATCTACATTAGCTCGAAGATTTTATCTTAAAAAAGGAATAACTAATTCTAAATAATTAATTTATTAGAAATTTGTTAATTTAATGTTATTCCTCAAAAAAATTGTTAATTTAATGTACAATTTTTAATTAAATAACTATTTGTTTAATATTAACAATTTAGTTTAAAATATACGTAAAAAAATAATTATCAATTAATCATTGGCATGATTAAAACTCTTAAATCAATATGCAAAATATAGATATTTTGGTTTGGATAAATAATTAGTTGATAATTAATTTTTCCCATAAAATTTTATATGTCATAGATAAAAAATTTGTTATTCAAATCAACAAAATATTAACATAAATAACTTTTTAGTTGAGATATTAAAATTATAAAATATTATCATTTTAAATTTTAAAATTAAAAATATCAAATAGTGAATAATTTAGAATTAATTATTTCTAATAAAAACCAAGTGCTCATTTTTCATTGGCTTAAGTGGGTAGAATTTGTTGAAGATGTGAACTTTAACATTAAGAAATAGATCATCTTCTTTAATTCCTAACAAAACTTACCTTTCAAGGGTAGCAGACCTCTTTCCTCCAGTACAGGAACTTGGTAAAGTCCCATGAAGCCACAGGCAGAGAAAGTGAAGAAAATGGCGATAGGAAGCCGTAGCTGTTCTGATGCTGTAACAGTGAGCAATGACATGAATGCATCCGAGACTACACAAGTCACTGGCGGAATATTAGGAGAAACTTTAGAGATCAGGCCATTAAATGATGCCAAGTAGCGACCCTGCTTCAGGTTTTCCAAGATAAGATTCATATGTTGGAGAGCATCAGTGTCCGAAGGAGGTAGACCATCTGGGATGAATTCGAACCGAAAGTCAGGCAAGTCATGCAGGGATCCTCTTGATTCAAGCAAGCGTCTATGATTAATCTCAAGGTTGACATATGTTATGTGAAAACCTTTGCGGTGAAGCAGCTTTGCCAGATGAAGCATTGCTTTCATGTGGCCCTGAGATAGGAATGGGATCAAAACTGCATGGGGTTTGTGAGGTACAGCGTCTTCATCAGGTCTCATATCTCTTGCTCACTGCACCTCTCTTCTCTTAACAATCTGCAAAAAATTCTGCACCTATGGCTGGCTCTTTGATCTGATTGCAGGAACAGCACAAGCATCCATTATCATAGAGCACTTTCCTATCGTAAATTGATGGAAAATAATATGTGGATGAAATTCATTTGTCAGTATCTGTCATGTCAGGAACTGATGAGCCATGTGTACTAAAGTCAAACCATCTGAGACCACGTAAAACGTTAAGCAGTGATTAAGCAAACTGCATAGGTTCACTTCCATTTATGTTTTTTCTCTTGGTTTTTAGTTCGTAGTTTTTAAAATTAATGTGAGAATTAACTAATTACTTTTATTTTATTATTTTATATCATATTTATTCTAATGTTTTAAAATTATCATATTTAAAATATTAATAATTAGAAATTAGAAATTTTATTTAATAAATAATTAATTTCTAAATATTATTTTATATCATATTTATTCAAATGTTTTAAAATTATCATATTTAAAATATTAATAATTAGAAATTAGAAATTTTATTTAATAAATAATTAATTTCTAAATATTATTTTATATCATATTTATTCAAATGTTTTAAAATTATCATATTTAAAATATTAATAATTAGAAATTAGAAATTTTATTTAATAAATAAATAATTTCTAAATTTATTTATTAATATATTTTAAAAATTGTAACTTTTTTTTCTTTTGGTATATGTGACTTTTGTTGCTTATGAGTGGACATAAAATATATGTGACTTTTGTTAATTATATATTTAGTATATATTTCATGTGGGAAGAGTGTAAAGTTGTGTAAAAGATGTTCATTGTTCTTTCAAAATTTTAGTGGAGTCTAAAAGGGCATATTTTAATTTTAATGAAGACATTATGTACAAACATTAAAGAATGTTTCATTTGCTTATGTCATTACATGAGTGTATTGATTTTCTATAGTATATATGGTCATCTCATTTTTTATTTTTTATGTTAGATTTGTTTTATTTGTTGCCCTTATAATAATTACAAGGTGAACATATGTGTATCAAATGTTAATTAAGTGTAATATTGGTATTGTAATTCGAATTCCTTACCCACAAAGTCAAGTTACAAGGAATGTCTAATTATTTCCATCACAATGAATTGTGGTTAACAAAGTAATTCCAAGGAAAGTCTTTGAAAGATATCTAACTTAATTATTTTCCTATAAGCAACCAAAAACCATATTTCAATACATTAGATAAAAACCACTTGAATGGTGGTTGTCCAATTTTTCCTCAAGTTTTGTTTGAATCATGAGTTGTCCTTCTTTATCAACCTGTCATAACTCATGTTCATAATGTCAAACTTGGTTGGCATATTAGGTACCCACAAATTGACCAACCATTCTTTGTCTTGTTAGGCATGCTAGGCACCCAAACAAATTGACCAACCATTGTCCTATTAGGCATGTTAGGCACTATTTACGAAGAGAGTAGATGGGTAGAACAATAAAAGAGACGTGTGGTGATAGAGATGGGTAGAACAATAAAAGAGACGTGTGGTGATAGAGAAAAAAGAGAGAGACACAAAATATTGAATAATTTTTGTGGGTATAGTTTTCTCGGTTTGCGAAGAGAGTAGATGGATAGAACAATAAAAGAGAATAAAAGAGATGCGAGGTGAGAAAGAAAAAAGAAAGAGACACACAAAATATTCTATATAATTTTTGTGAGTGTAGTTTTCTTTTCTTTAATTTTTTCATTAATAAAATTTTTCTATCTTTACTTGTAATTTTTACTCTAATTTGGGGGTTTTTTACGTAAAATCTTTTTGTTTATTTTACCTTCAATATTATTCTTTCAGTCCTATTTAACTGCAAACCTACTTTAAATCGGTCGATTTTCACAACAAGTAGTATCATAGTGCAATTCGTTTGGAGTTCCAACGAGCACAATAAAAATTATTGAATAGTAACCACAAAAAGTGACAACTGTTTATGCATTTATTTTTTGCATTAAACTGTATAGTTAATGTAATTCAAGTATACAGTACTTTTCACATGTATGGTACTATTCACATATAAGAGAATGTTATTGCAAATATTCATCAAGCACTAGCAGATGAAATATTGTCAAGCATAGGGAGGAAGAAGACGGTAAAAGAGATTTGAGATTATCTCATAAAATTGTACGAGGCCAAAGCACTCTACAATAAAATTTTTCTAAAGAGAAAACTATATACTTTACGCATAGTAAAATCCACTTCTATAACAAAGCATTTAAATATTTTAAATATTCTATTTTCCCCGCTCACGTTCGCAACACATAAGGCTATAATTTTTTTATAATGACCTTTCATGAATTGTCCCTCTCGCTCACTTTTAATACACGGACGTGAGTGTACGTGTTATTGCCGGGTAGAAATGACATGCATTAAAGCCATCACTAAGAGATAATGATCCTTAAGACTATGCAATCGACAAGAAATTAGTAAATAAGGTCCCGTATTTTAGTGGTATTTTTTAAAAATTATGAGAGATGAGTGAATACTGTTGTTTTAAAAATTAAATTAAAAGTTAAAACAGTAAAAAAGACGTTAAGGTTTAAAAGGTTTAATCGGCATTAAACCATCATAAAATTGATTAAAGTTTGAATAAAATTAAAGAATTCGAAAAATAATTGAAGAAAATTATCTTTACCTATAGAAAAATTAAAGTTTAATTAAAAAAGAAAATTTTAAATTAAAATTAATCAATTTGTTTTGGTTTACAAAAACTAATTATTTTACATAAACTGATCGACAAATTAGTAAATTGATTAATTTTTAGTAACAAAAATTATTAAACAGAATCAAACCGAAAAGTGAAAAATTGAACATAAAATTAGCCAATTCAATTTTTTATTATTAGACCGGTCAAATCGGTTAGATTTTTAAAAAATAAGGCAATACAGATTTTCTTTAATCATATCAAGTCTTCTTTTCCTTTTTTTTAGAAATCAGGATGTTTGTATTAATCATCTAATCTCAAAATAGGAAATACAAAAAAGGGAAAATCATGTAACCATTCTCCCACATTCGACACTGACCGAGATACTTGAGCAAGCCCATGAGCAACCCCATTTGACGAAGATAAACATGCTTAAATTCAACTTCACATCCAGCTCGTGAAGATATCAAGTCTTCTTAAGCATACATTTTTCTGAAACAAACACTTCACTTATATTAGCTTCTCCAAATACTTGGATGATGATCCACTGGGACGAGTAGCTTCTTCTGCCAATTTTTTCATCTCAATCGCTCTGCTTCAGTTCCTTGCCTTTGTCACCTTCCATAAACAGTATCACAAGTCGAGCCAAATCATCTCTCTTCACGTCATTGTCAATCTGCATACCAATTCCCCGTTCTGTGCATATATACCTACAGTTGGTAGTTTGGTCGCCAATAAACGGCCAACAAAGCATTGGCACGCCTGCAGATATGCTCTCAATCGTTGAGCCCCACCCACAATGTCAGGAAACCTCCGGTTGATGGGTGGTCGAGGACTTCCTCTTGTGGACACCAATTAGCAGCGAAGCTTCTATCCCTTCTTTTTTCAGTAAATTCTGGTGGTAATTGCTAGATTGTCGAAAGAGTCTCTTGTGAGCTGATGATTTGTATTAGATATATATAGTGTTGTACAACGACTAAATTAGGAAATACCGCTATTAAACTAAATTACATTAGTTGGGCCTAATATATACACTATTACGCCCCCGCAGTCAGAGCCGGAGAAGAACGAACGCTCAGGCTGGACCTAAAACGTTCAATAGATGACGGGGCAATCCTTTCATAAAAACATCTGCATACTGATAATCTGCAGGAACATGTAAAACACGAATATGCCCCAACCGCACCTTCTCACGAACAAAATGTATGTCAATCTCCACATGCTTCATTCGCTAATGTTGTAGGGGGTTACCAGAGAGATAAACCGCACTAATATTATCACAATATACTATGGTAGCACGAGGTAAAGGAACCCGAAGCTCCAAGAGAAGGTTGCGAATCCAACTTGTCTTAGTAACAGCATTTGCCACACCACGATATTCAGCCTCAGCGCTGAACAGGAAACCGTGGCCTGACACTTAAAAGACCAACTGAGCAAGTTATCACCCAAAAAAACACAGTAACCCAATGTGGACCGTCGGGTGTCATGGCATCCAGCCCAGTCCACATCAGTGTATTCAGTGAGCCTAGTAGTAGCAGTGTTGAAAACAGAGGAATAGCAATAAAAGTTTCAGATATTTTATTTTCTTTTTATTGACTCGATGATACAAAATAACTCTGATGTGCCTCTATTATATAGGCTTATATGAAAACTGAAAGACACTAAAATTGGAAACCCACCATTCTACTAGAGTATTATTAGCAACAGAACTTGCTAAGCTATTGACCAAAACAAACTCATTATTCTCGTAAACTACTAACAATAATATCCCAAAAGACATGGTCAATCTTTGAATCACATCTCAACACTCCCCCTTGATTCAAAGCTGCACATGCCAAGTAATCCTCTAAAGTAGCAGAACTTTCTTTTGACAAGGCCTTCGTAAGTATGTCTGCCAGCAGCTCATTGGTGTTACAGTACTTCAAGTCTATTTCCTCTTTTGCAACGAGGTCACGACTGTAATGGTGACGAAGTTCAATATGTTTTGTTCTGCTGTGAAATGTTGGATTCTTTGTCATGGAGATAGTTGCTTTA
>JAOSBN010000177.1:1281489-1296972 GCA_027563595.1 Erythroxylum suave
ATGTGCATATACAAAAATTACAATTTATGCATATATGGAGGCCATATTAGGCATGACCATGCCGAGATATGTTCACATACTCATATCCCATTCCAAATTACCATTTTACCCTTCCCATCGGGGATGAGATGTTACAAATCGTCCTTCACACACCAGATGCCTTACCACCCTATACACACACAATCATCAAGCCAACAACCCTAAACTACATATTATGTCAACAATCTCTCATCTCAGCCACAATCCAAAAACTGTCCCAACTTCTTAGGCAACCAACAGAACATCTCAAACAATCAACCTGGATCATCACAAACCAGTAAACCAACAAAAAAACCAGTCACTGTGGAAAGTGCATTTGTGGTAGAGGCTTGTCACAGAAACATGGAAATTGATTCTGTTGTTGGAATGAGCACAACTGTTGCAAAGGATGAGAAAGGAAGTGAGTGGCTAGTAGACAGTGGGTGTTCCAACCACATGACAGAAGGAAGAGAAGCATTTGTGAAGAAGGACACCAGTGTAAATACAGTGGTAAAGATTGGAAATGGAGAAATCATACTAGTATCTTGGAAGGGGGATATGAAATTAGCTACAAGAGTTGGAAACACAATTCTTGAGGAAGGTTATTACATCCCTGAACTTGATCAGAATTTGATTAGTGTTGGTCAGCTATTGGAAAAGAAATACAAGGTTCACTTTGAAGATGAAATGTGCAGGATTTTTAATGAACAAGGTGAGTTGGTGCACAAAATTCTGATGATCAATAGGGATTTTAAGATTAAAATGACAAAAGTGGATAGAGCATTTGCTGCCATTCCATTGATAGAGTTAACTCAATTGTGACATACAAGATATGGACATGCAAATTTGGATTATGTCATTGATATGCAGAAGAAAGAGTTGGTTCATGGAATACCACATTTGAGCAACAAGTTAAAATCAATGTGTGAAGCATGTGCAAAAGCAAAAAGCCATGTTTTACCTTTTCCAACAAGTGATTGGAGAGCCACAGAGAAGTTGCAACTGGTACACACTGATGTTTGTGGACCTATAGAGACACCATCAGCTGGAGGAAGTAGATATTATGTGGAGTTCATTGATGATCTGTCAAGATATTCATGGATTTACTTTATGAAGAACAAAGATCAAGTGTTTGGTTTCTTTAAAGTGTAGAGAGCTGAAGCTGAAAGTCAATGTGGAAGGAAGGTGAGATGTTTGAGAAGTGATAGAGGAGGAGAGTATGTTTCAAATGAGATGAAGAATTACTTTGAAAGGGAAGGCAAATTCTAGCAATTTTCAGTAGCATACTCACCATAACAAAATAGAATTTCAGAAAGAAAGAATAAAACCATAGTAGAGATGGAAAAATCAATAATGTTTGGGATGGGGGGTACCAAGGAAATTCTGGCCTGAAGCATGCTTTACAGTAGTTTATTTACAAAATAGATTAAATACTAGATCATTGAAGGAGAAGACTCCATTTGAGGTCTGGTTTGGGGTTAAGCCGAAGGTACAACACTTAAGGGTGTTTAGCTGTATATCCTATACGCATGTTCCTGAAGCTAAGAGAACTAAGCTAGATGAGAAAGCAATCAAAGGAGTCATGATGGGATATAGTGCAGAATCTAAAGGGTACAGAATTTATAATCTAGAAACTCAGAAGATGGTTGTGTCTAGAGACGCGAAATTTGATGAGAATGAAGGATGGAAGTGGGGAGAGCCTACAATCAAGAAGTCAGGAGGAGTTGACATTGAAATGGCACTGAATAAACCAGTTGTTGATGAGGTTATGAGAGAAGAACCAAATGATGAAGTGATAGCAGTTGGAGATTTCAATAATTCTGAAGATGAAGGGAATCAAAGGGACACATCTCAGCCAGAACAACAGAATTCAAACAATTCAAGAGAAGAATGGAATTAGGAGGAGTTGTCACCTACCTTAGAAAATGATGAATTAAGTTTAGAAAATCAGGAGGAGACTTCCAGCTCTAATAGTGCCCATAAAGAGAGGGATCTGGCGTCAATTTATAATGAAACTAACCCCTTGTTTGATTTCAGGTATAATGATGCAGATGAAGAAGAACCAGATTATGCACTCATGGTATCCGAATATGCCATGTCTGCAGGAGCTGAACCAAAAACTTACAATTAGGCAATTAAACAAGGTGTGTGGCAAGGTTTAATGGATGAAGAGATAAAAGCAATAGAGGAAAATAGGACTTGGCTGCTGGTAGATCTGCCTAATCCAGAAACCAAAGTAGTAGAATCGAAGTGGATTTATAAAGCAAAGCTAAATCCTAATGGATCTATCAACAAGTATAAAGCTAAATTGGTTGTAAGAGGATATAAGCAGGAATATGGAGGGGACTACACTAAAACCTATGCACTAGTGGCAAGACTTGATATTGTGAGACTACTACTGGCATTGGGAGCAAATAATGGATGGAAAGTGCACCAAATGGATATGAAGAGTGTATTCCTTAATGGAATGTTGGATGAGGAAGTGTACCTGAAGCAACCCAAAGGATATGTGAAAAAGGGACATAAGCAGAATTGTACAAGTTGGTGAAGGCTCTATATGGATTGAAACAAGCTCCTATTCAAGAATCAATAGCTACTTGCTGCAGAATGGGTTCATGAGAAGCAAAAGTGAAGCCACATTGTATGTGAAAGGTGATGTTGGAGAGAAACTGATCTGCTCACTATATGTAGATGATTTGCTCATAATTGGAACTAAAAACTAGTTGATAGAGAACCTTAAAGAGCTATTGAAGTTTGAATTCGAAATGACAGTCCTAGGAGAAATGAGTTATTTCTTAGGTCTGGAAATTAATCAGAGGAAAGATGGAATATTCATTCACCAAAGAAAATATGCAGAGGAGTTGGTTGAAAAATTCAGTTTGAAGGATAGTAGTAGCATGAAAACTCCCATGGAGCATCAGCTGAAGCTGGAAGCTATAAAACCAGGTGAGCAATTTGATGTGACTTACTATAGAAGCATGATTGGATCTTTAATGTATTTAAGTGTATCAAGGCCTGATATTGCATGTGCTGTGAATATTATGGCTAGTTTTAATCACAATCCTTCAAGAAAACATGCTTTATATGCTAAAAGAATATTGAGATATGTGAAGCATACTATTGATCATGGAATCTAGTATGGAAGAGGAGAAAAGGTAGAGTTGTATATGTGTAGTGATGCAAGTTATGTTGGAAGTAATGAGTGCAAGAGTAGAGGTGGTTATTGCCATAGCCTAGGGATTGGAATTTTTGCTTGGTGTTTGAAGAAGCAAAAGAGTGTAGCACAATCATCAGCTGAGGTTGAATATGTGGTAGTAAACATGGCTGCCAAACAAACTCAATGGTTGAAGAAAATTCCAATGGATATAGATTAATTGAAAGAAAAATCTATGACAATCTACTGTGATTCTAGTGTTGCCATTTCAATGGCTAAGAATCCTTCTGATCATATGAGAACTAAGCATATAAAGGGGAAGTTTCATTATGTCAGGGAATTGATCGAAGAAAAGGAGATCAAGATGGCTTTTTGCAGATCAAACTTTCAACTTGTTGATTTATTTACAAAGGCATTACCAAGATGGAGATTCGAAGCCTTAAAAAAATTGATTAGTGTGCAGGCTCAACAAAGCAAAGGAGGAGCTGCTGAATTGTGTTGTTTCATGCAGCCTGCTATACTGAAATTTATGGAAGAATTTGCAAGATTAGTTAATGTGAAGAAGAGATGCAGAATGAAGAATAAGAATCCTACGTATAAGAGAAAGCTAGAGATGATGATTTTGGGAGCAATTCAGAAGTGTTTATATCCAAAGAGTAGAATGCAAATGATTAAAAATCAGTGCAAGAAAGGTGGAAAGAATGAAGCAACATGCAATGGGAAGCTGAAGGATGAAGAACCAGAATGTGTGAAACAAACTTAGAGCTATTTTTAATCAGTTGAAGAAAACCAGAAGCAGAGTTTGTCAATTCCTAAAGAAGTTGTGAAGAAGTCTTGCAAGTCAATGAAGGTGAAGAATTCAAAGTCAAAGTATCAATTGCCATTAAAGAGAATTAAGCTAGCTTAAAATTGCATATGAACTTATGTTATCTGTAGTGTCAAGTTTTTTGTCTTTTTTACTTTCTGCAGCTTTAAAATTATTAGGTGATACTATTATCAGAGTTTGTTTTTTTCAAACAGCTTTTGTCTTTGTCTTTGATCAACCAATGAGAGTGAGATACATGTCAAAATCTTGCTCTTTAGTTTGTTTTGTTTTTCATTTCCAGCCATTGATGTAAGATGGCAGAAAATGTGTGAGAGCTAATATGAAAAGCTCCAGATCATTTTTCCAACAATGTAACAGTTGCAGAAATATATGAAAAAACCCTTGCTTTCATTTTTTGTCTTTCTTCTTAAGTGTTGTGAGAGTTGTGAAGAGAGTGTTGTGAGAATTGTGCTAAGAAACTTGGAATGCAAAGAAACAAACTTTGAAGTTAAAAATTCCATTACTGAAGTGTTAGCAGAATTTCATAGTCACAACTCAAATCAAATCTTTACAAACACTTGTGAGGAATATACATTGATTATTAGAGTGACAATTATAACATGTTACAGAGAATACAATCAGTATATTAAAGGGAAGGTTGTCTTCTGCATTTTTTCTTGGAGCAAAAGCACTTAGTTCTAAAGTTGCTGTTGGAGAGTTAGAAGCTGCTACTGGAGAGTATTAGCCAGATTCAACTTTGAGCTTGAGATTTGTGTGGAGAAGGAAGAGTTGTTCTATCTTACTAGAACAAATGCCAAAAAATGCAAGTTAATGTCGTTCCATATGATATCAAAGCGTGACCAAACAAAAATTGAGCTAGTTAAGAAGGAAACCTTCAATTTCAGGCCATCTATAATAGCAGGACCAGAAATAATGTGGGCGTTGACAATATCATCCCATTCCAATATTTGGAAGATACCTCTACAAATAACATAACCAGGACACATCAGGCCACTGGGAGATACAAACAGAAAAAGAAACAAGGAAGAAAAGGAACCTGGACATTGCTTCTTACCATTCATACTGCATAGTCACTGTGTTTCCAATGTCATCAAACTTACGATCTTCAAAGATTAAGAAATTATACTTGTTTGCAATCTTCATTACTAAATAAAGAAATAATGAGCTATAAGATTTAAATGATTATATAAGTGTTTAGACTAATGCATAAGATAAAACTTTTGTATTCCAAAGTCGTCAATAACTACAGACATGTCAAAGGAGGTTCAAACAATTTAAGATAATGTTGTTAGTCATTGAGTCACCATATACCACAATTGAAAGGACAAGCATGTCAAGTTGAATTCTAAAATTTCATAATGAAGAGAATTGAAAATACAAAGATACTGAAAGTTTTATCATATGATTTACAAGATCACATCAATAATTCTCTGGTCTTCATATATACTGCAACCCATTCAAAACCCACAATATCATTCACTTGGATAAGAATGCTTAGATGTATAATCTACTTGAGTCTTCAACCAGTTAGTCTCTAGCAAGTGTCAGAATCCTATTACTACCATTTAGTCTCCAAAGAATGGACAGGAAAGCATACTAGGAATAAGTAACATAAAGAAAATTGCCACTTTTTAGAAGCTTAACCAACTTTTTATCTAGTGGAGTACTGGCTGAAGTTTTGATCCAAAATCCAGAGTAAAATCAGGAAGTATGTCTACATGGGATTTCAGTAAGCATAACTCCGGTCCAACCTGCACAAAACAAAAGTAAGCTCAGACAAAATAACAAAAGAATAAATTTAACAAAGATTAGCCATTGTAGCAATCCAGGCCATCAATCTTTATAGAGCAAAACCATTTCCAGTAATTATGCGAATAACTAGTCCAAAGTGGCATCACCAGAGAAAAATTATAGTAACTGGTCCACATAACATTAGCCTAATCTAAAATTTCTCAACTTCCAGAGAATATGAACGAGAACCATAGTACTAAAAACTCAAATTTCTACCCAAAGTTCAACGCTCCTTTTGGTTGGAAATCTGATCATCTCAAAATCAAACATATAAACTGTTCCATCATGCATCTTCGTCGAGACAAAAGACTTCCATTACTATGAACATCTTCCTGTGGGTTCGTTACACATGATATCCATATTTTCCAAATTTTAAACTCTCATATATAATAGCATGCTTCCTAGGACAAAGCTAAAACTAAAAGTTGTTAAAAATGTAGAACTAGATGTTCACTGACAAGCAAAAAGGCAGAGCACAGAAAGATAGAAGATAGACTTAAACTGAATACAAACAATCATATTCTCACATTCTTCATAGCAAATACAAAGAGAACAAAGAAGCTTACTTTCTCCGCAAGATCAATTAATTCAGAAGTGGTCCCAACATTAGCAGTAACACACAAATTACTCTCCTTCTTCTTTTAATTTATCATAACATATTGATGATCGAGATCAAACAAAAAAGAGAAGAAAGAATTGAGAGATCTTATGCTCTTTATCGAATCTTCTCAAATCAGGTCACCATAACGATCAAGATCGAGACGGTTATCAGAGCAAGAGAGCAAAATATGAAAAAAGAAGAGAGAGGAGAGAATTGATAGACTAAGAAGATGATAGCAGCAAAAAGAGAGCACAACTGCTGAAGGGAGTGGAGGGAAAGTGAAAATACAAACACATATTTATAAGAAAATGGTTGGATTAATACCCCAACGGCGATGTTTTATTCAAAAAAACGTCACAGTTTAATAAAACGTCACAAAAGTATTACAAATCTGCGACATTTTCATAAAATGTTGCGAAAAATTCAAACTTTTCATGATGTTTTTAAACATCATAAAAAGTCTACACAATCTGCGACGTTCTATCAATAGCAGATTGTATTATTTTTTTGTAGTGATTTATTGAAAAACAAAATGACTTTAATGGTTTCATTTCTGCTATTGAGTACATTGTATTTATTGGCTATACCTAGCCAACTAGTAGAGAACACAATCTAGGGACAAATGAGCTAAGGAAGAAGCGATCTAAAGATATACGTAGTCAAATTTAGTAGTGGGAGGAACACTCGTGACCAAATTTAGTAGTGGGAGGAATACTCGTGACCTTTTAACGTGACTCCACAAAAGAGTAACATGCATGCAATTTTTTAAAAATAACTTAGCCATTTTTAGTACTCGAAAATTTGATTGAAGATTCATCAATTCTTCACATTAAAAAAAGAAAACGAATATATGAACCTCACAAATGCAAAAGCTAATGAAGCGAAACAAGAAGATTTCATTACCATTGATGACGATCTCCGATCTTCCATGGTATTTGCAGATACTATAGTAAAATCCTACCTCGTCCTTGTCCTCGTCCTCTGCCTTTCTCTGTTCTTCTTAATGATGACATTAAGATCCATATCCATAGAAATAGCCATGGTATTTATAGTAAAGTCAAATCCTTTCGAACAAAAAGGAGGTAAACCTATTGAGAGCAACGAAAATCAACATTGCTAATAAACTAGATCATGTCAAACACACCAGATAAGATTTACGGGTTATAGGTCATTCATTCAACCTAATACATATGTGATTAGTTCCTTTTGTACATCTATCGCTCCTACAAAATAGAAAATTCGGTGAAAATTAAATCATCTAGGAAACACACATACGAAACCATGAAAGCTCTTTCTCATATTAAAAAAAATGATAGATGCCAAACAAGAAAATAGAAAATAAATCCATAAGAAAACAAAGTCAATGTTAATCAATACAAAAATTACCAATGAAAACATAAATCGAGGTTGCCAATTGTGAAACAGACACAAAAATCCAAGTTGCTAACCTTAAAACAATACCTTAAATAGCCATCAAAACATCTGATAGTGTAGTCGTTACATAAATAGAAAACAAAAATTACCAGGAATAGAATCGAAAAAACTAAATGCAGATTGAGAAGTTAGAGAAATCCAAGAAAGAATAAAAGTAAATGGGGGACGAGATCAATAAAAGGAGGAGAAATGAGAAACACATTTAGAGATTAAGGAGCGATTAGACTGGGATAATAGAGAAGGGCAACTTATTGAAAACAGGTGACATGTTCCTCAGCACAAAGCATAAGTATGATTTTCAACAATATATAGGTACATCGGAGTCATGGCATTCCAATGGCCCTCAATCTTACATGTCATCCCTCGCATTATGCGGCGAATAAAAAGTTATTTTTGATACAACCACATCAAAATGGAAGAGATTGATTGGGGATAACATATTTTTGCACAAGTTCCTTCCCTACCATTTAAAAAGCAATAGGTTAGTACATGCAGACAAATAAAAATGGAAATCATTATATTAAACTTATTCAACCACAAATGAATGGACATGTCTAGATGATGATTTTCTTAGCATCAGCCTACTAGGAATGTGAACTATTTGAGTACAATTTTTTTTTTGGAAGCACAATGCACATCCTTACAGTAAAATAAACACATCATAAGCTCATTCATTCCAAGACTAGGCAATTCTTCCATAATCTTTTCTTCCACGCGATGTTGCTGGTAGGATGGTTATGATGGCAAAGTTTCCTCTACGCCTACGACAGAATGTCAAATACCAGTTAATGATATTGGATCATAAAAATCATATGTAAAAGAATTGGCAAATATGAATTGAAATCTAGTGTTTGTGTTTATGTGTACCCTATGGCCTGCCGTTGTTTAATGAAGTCATTCTGGCTGAAGGCACCTCCCCTGAAACAAAGCTGGCAGGAGGGTGTTGAACCTTTATATGATTCCATTCTCGACCACTGGACCTTCCATGATTAAACCTGTTCAGAGGTAGCTGTCCTAGCCGGCTCGAAGAACTTTGTGAGGTGTGAGAGATAAAATGAGAAGGTTTTAAGGTTACATGGCCGTACCCAACATGCAAATCATGAGCTTAAGTAGGGCTGCCAATCTCCTCATGCGAAAAACCTTGCATAGGTCTATTTTATCTGACATACACCGAAAAATGGTTCGTATAGAAAGGTTTTAGTAGATATCATTAAGAAAGAAATGGCTACTTCAAGTATCAGCTATGATTCTTACAACTTCCATCTCTAACGAATCTAAAATTCTATTATTAAACATGAAAAACATGCACCATTTGAAACCCTAAATTTTTCTTTCAAATATACAGAAAGATCCCCACAAGTTGTTCACTCACTGCAATTTTCAAACTAGATTTAAAATATCCAACCATAGTCATTTGCAGATCATAGACAAGTATTTGATCTACTCCAGAAAGTCCCAAATGATTTACTTCTGAATGTTCCAAACCATAGTTGTGGATGGATGAATTGGAGCCTAGTTTTAAAACACGATTAGACCTTCCAAGACCAGCTAGTGGATAAAAAATCCTTTTCATCCTTTTCACGCTCTCTCTCATCCTTTTCTTGCTCTTACTTCTCTCTTACTCAAACTTTCCTGCCTACCTTTCTTTTCCCTTTATGCCCTCGTCCCTTCCCGAATGCCACACATGCTGTAGAGTAGTCTAAAGGGGTTGAGCATCTTTTCCAGGGGCAGACGTGGTCGCACACACCGAACCATGGATGAATCGCCTTCGTCTAACACCGACTTTCTTCCACTCACTAGAGCGTAAGTCACTAGCAAGCAAGTAGTCTCAGAAGGGAAGACTAATGTAGGAAATGTACAGTTGAAGAAGGCTGTGGAAGGTGGTGCCTGGAGAAATGAGGTTGGACCTCAGCACAACAAAGGTAAGCTCACTTACTACCCTAATGCATTGCAGAATGGGGTTGTATCTCCTCCTCTAGAATTGTTACAAGCTAGAGCACGAGCTTGGTCTCATGCATTGGTGGGATTTTTTAGGTCCAAGCGCATTGCTTTCCCAGTGGTTAACGCTTGGGCAAAAGCCAGATGAAGTAAGCGAGGCCTAGAAAAAGTGATGTTAATGGAGGATGGACTGTTCCTATTTAAGTTTTCTGACCAGTTGAATATTGATGAGATATTGGAACAAGGACCATGGCATATAGGTGACCAGCCCCTGTTCCCTAGACAATGGACGCCAGGGATGAGCTTAGACAGAGGTTTAATAGAGGTGTTGCCATTGTGGGTGCAATTTCATGGGTTGCCAATGGAGTATTGGATGGCGGAGGGGCTTAGTCTGGTGGCTAGTATATTGGGAAAACCCATATGTATGGATTCTCAGACAGCTACAATGGATAGATGTGTATTGAAGTGCCGAAGGATTTGGTATTGCTAGATTCCTTGTCTATTTTTCAGTTTGGTGAGTTAAAGGAATTAGTTCAAACTAAGATTTCAGTCACTTACCCATGGAAGCCTGATCTTGGTAACAAGAGGTGGGTAGTAACAGGTAGAATTATACATTTTGGAAATTGTGCAGATGTAGTGCATTCTGACAGTATTCCTGATGAGCCGAGAATGATCACTGTGGAGGAGTCAACGAAGGAGAGGCTTGGGACAGAAGGCCATGCGTCATATATGGGGTGTGGGCCTACTTAGGTTCAAACCGCAGTGAATACAAATCCTGCTGTGGTACTTACAGATGAGCATTGTCGTGAGGACCCAAACGGCACACCTCAGGGGATGATGGGTTCGGAAGATAGGCTTAGGCAGAATGAGAAGTTGCTAGTTGGGGATAAGCAAACTGCATATGGGTTAACTGTGCACCCGGTAGAGGTAGTGTCGAGTGGAAGTGAGTCAAATAAGAATAGTGGTGTGAATGGGCAGTCCTCTTGTGATCCAATGCAAGACAGGTGTGTACAGGAGCTAGCTAAGGACAAGCTAAACATTAGTAGGAAGACAGATGGTTTGTCTGAAACAGAGTAGTCGAAGGATAAAGGGGCAATTGAAGACACTGCTAGTAGTCTTAGTCATGGAAATGGGGTAGGTTTGGTCACTGAGGTGGGGGAGACAAGTCAAGTTTTGGATGTATTGGGGAAACAGAGTGTGGGTTGGAAGAAAGGTAAGAAAAAAAAAAGCACAAAGGGGTGATGTCCCCTGAGTGCCTTTTTCCCTTTGTGCTTTTTTAACAATATGTCGCTATTAGCTTGGAACACTGGGGGTCTTAATGAACCCCCATAAAAGGAGGATGGTGTAGCAAGTAGTAGCGGAGACACAACTGGTGTTGGTAGGACTTCTTGAAACTAAAATAAAAACTAATAGAAAAGGCTTAGCTTTTTTGGGGAATCAATGGAGTTATCTCTCCAATCACATCCACCACTACAATGGTTGGATTCTTTATTAGTTTAATTCGGACAAACTAGCAGTGCAAGTACTCAAGATGGGGGAGTAATTTATGCATTTGCAATGTGAGTTAATTGGGAGATTTTAGTTTGCAGTTACTTTAGTATATGCATCCAATTTTGCTTTCTAACGTACTCTGCCATGGGAGGAGTTGTTTGAGATTCATGCAGGGATGCAAGGGTCATCGATTGTGTTTGGAGACTTCAATTGTTGTCTCAATTCTGCTGAAGTGGAGGGTGGGGTGCAGTTTTATGGAGGGTTGGGGGTTGAATTACACCAATTATTCTGTCGCACCAATCTTATGGATCTAAGAGGTTTAGGCAAATGGTATACCTAGGAAAACAAACAGAAAGGGCAAATGTTTATTAGGAAGAAACTAGAAAGGGCAATGGCAAATCACTGATAGCTTAGTGCCTTCCCTTTTGCATCAGTTGTGTCTGGGGAACCTGGCTGGTCTGACCATTCCCCTATCATTATTCAGTAGCTGAATGATGAGTGCAGTATTGGGGCGCCGTTTAGGTTTTTCAATGGACTACTTCAGGTAGAAGGCTTCATGGAGGTTTTATCGCATATTTGGGTAGTGGAGATACACTGTTTTAAGTCTTTTCAATTAATGCAAAAATTGAAGGCTAGTAAACAAAGGCTCTGGAATATTCAGGAAATGAGTAGTAAATTGGAAGAGATACAGAAGGCTTGTTATAGGGACCCTTTTAATGAGCAATTAAGAGTGATTAAGGTAGAGCAGATAAAACAATATCAGGAAGCTTTGAAATTACAAGATTCAATCCTGAAGCAGAAGGCTAGACAAAATTGGGTTAAGGAGGGTGACATTAATTCAAAGCTTTTTCAGGCCTCTATTCTTACTAGGAGAAACACTAATACTATTTCAGAATTGAAGGATGAACGGGGAAATGTGATTAGTGGTCAGCTGCACATTATTGAGAATATCAGGAATTTTTTTTATCACTCTAATGGGGACAAACGAAGCTGTGGGGACTAGATTTGGGATTTGTAATGTTTTGGCTTTTTCTCCTAGCGAGGAAAGAGTGGCGATGTTAGAGGCTCCCTTTTCAGCTCAATAAGTGAAGGAGGCCTTATTTCGATTAAATGGTTCTAAAGCTCCTGGCCCTGATGGTTATTCAGCTGGTTTCTTTTAGGAAACTTGGAATATCACATGTCCCCTCTTAACGGAAGTAGTGATGGAGTTTTTCTCCTATGGTAAGATGCTAAAGGAGATTAATTACACCTATTTATGTTTGATGCCTAAAAAGGACCGACCAGAATTGGTTACAGACTATCGTCCAATATCATGTTGCAACACTATTTATAAAATAATCGCTTCTCTTTTGGCTGAAAGGTTGAAAAGTGTTTTGGTTGATGTCCTGGGAAAAGTGCAGGGAGCTTTTCTTCCTTCGAGGAGTATTGGGGATAACATTTTATTGTTGCAAGATTTGATGGGTGATTATTATTCATGTAAGAGGATTAAAGGTTGTGCTCTAAAGATTGATCTTTATAAAGCTTATGACATGCTTGGCTAGGGATATCTGAAGAAGTATTTGGAAGGAATTGGGCTGCCCTCAAGGTTTTGTCACTGGATTCTTCAATGCATTGATACCCCTTCTATAAGTGTGTTGATAAATGGTGTGCCTACGAAACCGTTTCCTATTTGTCGCGGAATTAGGCAAAGGGACCCCCTATCCCCTTCACATTAGCAATGGAGGGTCCATCTCGATTAATCACTAAAATGGTGGAATGTAATGGACTATTCACATACCATTATAAATGTAGATCAATGAAATTGACTCACTTGTTGTATGCAGATGATGTAATATTGTTATGTAGGGTTGAACCTCATGCGCTCCAGATGATGATGAGCTTGATGAATACCTTTTCTGGGCGGTCTGGTATGCAGGTGAATGTCCAGAAGAGTGGGCTTTTGTGTCTTCTAATGTTCAAGATTTGGATAGGCTTACTAGTGTGGTGGGATTGCCTCTCCAGGGGGCACCATTCAGGTATCTGGGGTTACCGATTACAGTAGGTAAGCCCAAACATTATGATTTTTTACCATTACTGGAGAAATTGAAAGGTCATATTAGTGCTTGGCAAAACCGATTCCTATCATTAACTACCAGAGTTAATCTTATTGTTTCAGTATTGAACAACATGCATGTTCATTGGAGTGCTCATGTGGTAATTCCTAAGAGAGTTCTCAAGGAGATGGATAGGATTTTAAAATCCTTCCTCTGGACGGCTAAGCATAAAAAGTGCAAGGGAGCCAAGTTAAAATGGAGTGAGGTGGTGCTACCGAAAAAACAAAGGGGTTTGGGGATTATCCCAATCTCTCAAATGCAAAGGGTGCTACTCATGAAACAGATATGGAGTCTATTTGTGGATAAAGAAGCATTGTGGGTCTAGTGGGTGCAAAGTTATCATCTTAGTGGGCATAATTTATGGCAACTACAATCGAGGAATGAGCAATCTTGGTTTTTTAGAAGTTTGTTGGTGCTCCGTGACAAGATATACCCTTTGATTAAAACTATGGTCAGGAATGGAGAGGGGACTTCGTTTTGGTATGATAACTGGAATAAATTTAGCCCATTATGGTTGCGGCCTGATCTAGTAGCTCTTAGGAACCGAATTCCTAAAGAAGCTATAGTGTCTTGGATAGTTCAGGAGGGAACACGTTTGAGTACATACAGATTTAGTCAAGTCCTTGAATGTTATGTGAATGGTATGCCCATTTGTAGTTAGTCGGACAGGCAGGTTTGGGTGGTTAGCAATAATGGGGAATTTTTGACCAAATCAGCCCATAGTCTTGAGAGAGCGCAGGGAGCAGTCCCATAGGCAGATATGGTATGGACACAGTACTAAACCCAAAATCTACAATTTTTGTGTGGTTAACTATTAAAAATAGATTGAGAACCAAGGACCGTTGGTTTGGAAACTATAATCCCACATGTGTTTTGTGTAAGTATGAGCATTAGAGTCGAAATCATTTATTTTTTCAATGTTCATATACCAGAGTAGTATGGAGCCATATCTTGCATATGATAGCGATTCCGTTTGTGTCTTTTGATTAGAATGAGGTGTTGAATGATGTGATGTGACACTCCAGACCTGGGATGAGAGATGGGCTTCTCATCCGAACTTCGTCGCAGATGGTAGTGTGTCACATTTGGAGGGAGAGGAATCGTCATATCTATAAAGAAGTGGAACAGCCTAACTATGAGCTTACTTTTACTATTGTAAATTTGATTAGGGAGACTATCATCGCTAAAGGGTTGCAAAAAGCTATTAGGCAGGAACTTCCAATGCACTGGTTAATATAGAGAGAGGTTCATGATGTAATTGGTTGTTTGTGGTCTATCGGTGAGACGTGGTTATAGTATTTGTTTTGCTGAACTCAGTGTTCATGCAGCCAACATCTGAACCATACTCCTATTAATTTTTGGCACCAACTTTTGATCCCACATTGGTGGGTTATTAGAACCAATCTTTTATCCCATATTGATAGATTGTGACAATGGTGAGGAGGTTGATAGCTATAAAAAAGGGGTTCTCCCTTCCTATTGTAATCATCCCAAATTTGTATCTCTTCTCTCACATTTAAATAAAAGCGGGCCATTTGAGAGGTTCTCGGAGACTAGGCGCATTTGGCCGAACTCCATTAGTAAATTTTCAGGTGTGCTCTTTCCTTATCGCTTTTACTATTCCATATTTATTGTCTTGTTTCTTTTCAAGTTGTAGTGTAGTATTCAATATTATTTGTTTGGTATATTTGTAATGTTGTGCTCAATTTATTTGGGTGTATTTACTATTCATGTGTGTACACAGGTTAGGTTGTGATAAATACACCGTGCACGTAATCTCTGTATAGGAAGCTAGGTTTTAAGTGGGATCGTTTGTGACCCCTCCGCTCTTTCCTAGGACTTTACATGGAATGGTAATACTGTCTAGGAGGTCATTGTGATCTTTCCTGGGTATTACTGAATCGATTCACTTCACTAGTTGTTTGCCTTAGAGGGAAAAATTACCCGATTTTCCCAACAAGTGGTATCAGAGCTAAAGGTTCATCCTTGGTTTGTTTGTAATTTTTGTCATATTGAATACTATATTTTGAGTCTGTAATGGCACATAATGATCAAGAAACTGTTGGGACCCGATCCGGAAACCGGATCCCAACTGACGAAAAACGGAAGAACATCGAAAGAAAAATTCCGAATCGAA
>JAOSBN010000177.1:1297072-1309557 GCA_027563595.1 Erythroxylum suave
GGGGAGGGGGGGAGACTGAATCTTGATGGTCCTTGAACAATTTTTTTAGGTTTTTTTTTCTTTTTTTAATAATAAATAAACAAAATTTGTAGAAATGAAAAGAATAATGCTGAATGAACTAAATTAGTAATTGAAATAAAGCAACTAAACAAAAAAAATGAGAATTACTAAGAATAAATAAAATTGAAAATGAAACCTGAAATTTTTGGGTTGCCCCCAAATGCGCTTCTTTAAAGTCGTTAGCTGGACGTGTGTTTCGACTTACCTAATTAGAGATAGGTTGGGGTTACCAACTCTATCTCTTCTACATGCTCGACTATATAATGTTCATAATATGACTTCAAATGGTGTCCATTAACTTTAAATACCTTGGACGTATCTAAGCTTTGAATTTCTACTGCGTCTTGAGAAAAAACGTTAGTAACAATAAATGGTCTAATCCAACGAGATCTTAATTTTTCTGAAAATAATTTAAGCATTGAATGATAAAGAAGAACTTTTTGTCCTATTGAAAATTGTTTCCGAGAAATAAATTTATCATGAAAAGCTTTTGTTTTTTCCTTATAAATTTCGGCACTTTCGTATGCTTTATTACGGATCTCTTCTAACTCTTGCAATTGCAACTTCCTATTGTTACTAACCTTTACCTGGTCCATATTCAACTGCTTTACAGCCTAATAAGCTTTATGTTCTATCTCCACAGGCAAATGACAAGGCTTACTGAAAACTAACCTGTATGGCGACATTCCTATTGGAGTTTTGTAAGCAGTCTGGTACGCCCACAAGGCATCATCCAATCATAGACTCCAGTCCTTTCTATTCAGATTCACCACTTTTTCCAAGATTAATTTAATTTCCTGAATGGAGACCTCAGCTTGCCCACTTGTCTGCGGATGATTGGCTATAGAAATTTGGTGTGTGACACCACATCTTTTCATCAAAGCCTAAAAAATCTTGTTGCAAAAATGTATCCCTCAATCACCAATGATACTGCGAGGCATTCCAAACCTGACAACAATGTTAGATTTAACAAAATCTATAACAGTTTTAGCATCGTCAGACAAAGTAGCCTTAGCTTCAACCTATTTTGAAACGTAATCCACAACAAGCAAAATATAATTCTTACCAAAGGAAGAAGGAAAATGACTCATAAAGTCTATTCTCTAGACATCAAAAATCTCGCATACCAGAATGTTAGTAAGTGACATTTGATCTCTCGATCCCAAGCTACCTGTTCTTTGACAATGATCACAAGGCTTGCAAAACATGTAAGAATCACAAAATAGCTTAGGCCAAAATAAACCAAATTCAAGAATTTTTTGACCTGTTCTTTTAGGACCAAAGTGTCCCCTACACACAGATGAATGACAGAAATTTAATATGAAAGGAATTTCATCATCTGTAACACATCTTGTAACAATTTGATCAGCATAAATTTCCAAAAATGAGGTTCATCCCAAATGTAATGTTTAGCCTCTCGCTTAATTTTATCATTTTCAGTTCTAGATAAATCATAAGATAATGACTTAGTTACTAAGAAATTAACTATGTCAGCATACCATGGAATTACCTGTTGAATTGCGAAGAGACTTTCATTCGAAAATTCGTCTTGGATGACATTCGATGGATTGGTTGGAATTATCCTGCTGAAATGATCGCCCACTAAGTTTTTAGCTCTTTTCTTGTCGTGTATCTCCAAATCAAATTCTTGGAGAAGTAAAATCCATCGAATCAATCTCGGCTTTGCTTCTTTCTTATTCACCAAGTATTTTAGAGCTACATGGTCTAAATAAATGATCGTCTTCATGCCCCATAAGTAAGATCGAAACTTTTCCAACCCAAAAACTCTTTCTCCATCGTGGAATAATTTTTCTAAGCATCATTAAGTGTCATAGAAGCGTAATAGATAACATGAGGTACCTTGTCTAATTTTTGACCCAGTATGACTCAATTGCATAATTTGAAGCATCGCACATTAGCTTGAATGGAATATCCCATTTCGGTGGTTGAATAATCGAAGCTGTAGTGAGTCGTTCCTTGAGATAACAGGGTAAGATAAAGATCGAATAAAGTTCATATTACCCTTATCGACTTCAATTCCTTTAGAAGAAACCACATGACCCAAAATCATGCCTTGATCAACCATAAAATGACATTTTTCATAATTTAAAACTAAATTAGTCTCAAAGCAACGTTTAAGCACTTTTCAAGGTTGATAATGCATGTTTCAAAAGACTCTCCATAAATCATGAAATCATCCATAAAAACTTCCATACAATTTTCCATAAGGTTGGAAAAAATACTTACCATACACCTTTAAAATGTCGCTGGTGCATTACACAACACAAATGGCATTCTTCGGTAAGCAAAGGTGCCGAATGGACATGTGAAGGTTAATCTCTCCTGGTCCTTAGGTGCAACCAAAATCTGATGATATCCCGAATAACCATCTAAACAGCAATAGTGAGATTTACCTGCAAGTCTTTCAAGCATTTGATCAGTAAACAGAAACGAAAAATGACCTTTTCTAGTAAAACAAATTTAGCTTCCTATAATCTATGCAAACTCGCCATCAATTTTGAACACAGGTAGGTATTAACTCACCATCACTATTTTCTATCACAGTTACCCTAATTTTCTTCGGAACTACCTATATTGGACTTACCCAATTGCTATCTGAAATTGGATAAATGATTCCTGCATTAAGAAGCTTCAGAATTTCCTTTTCACTACTTCCATCATGGGTGGGTTTAACCGATGTTGGGGTTGCCTCACCTCTTTCGCTTCATCTTCCATTAATATCCGATGCATGCAAATTGTAGGACTAATACCCTTTAAATCTGCCACTGTCCAACCAAGAGCTTCCTTGTCCTCCTTTAACACTTGAACCAATTGTTGTTCCTGCAAAATAGTAAGTTTATTAGAAATTATAATAGGTAACGTGTCTTTCTCACCTAAAAAGATGTATTTTAAATGGCTAGGCAAACTCTTCAAAGCCAACGTTGGAGGTTGGACCAAGGACGGCAGCAGCTTGGTGCTATATCTGGACAACTCTACATACGACAATTCCTTTATCACTTGCTTGGTTTTCTCTAAATGACTAAACACTTCAAGATCATTATTGGGCAGTAATGAATCTTTAATGTTTTGCCACTGTGATGCATCTTCCAACTCCAAAAGTGTTTCAACTGTAACACCCCACTACCATAAATTACATACCGGAACACCTAATGGATATTCTAGTATATAATTTATAATAATGGTATATTAAATATCTCACCTTCACTTTATAACATGGCAATATATCAAACTTAGTCGTGGCATCAACTACTACACATAACTGTCACTAGATTTTAAAATCAAATGCCAAATTGTAATCCTCATTTCATTTCATAAAACCAAGCGTATTTACATTGTAGCTTTTAAACATCCATACATGTACATCATCGTATCCTAATATAGAATATTCTACATGAAAAAGGAAATTACACAAAAAGTCTAACTAAAGTCTTCAATCTCAGCTAACCGACCTTTAAGCTATTTCTTCTTCACAAATAGTATAAGAATTAAGCTTCTTGTAATCTCTCAATTGCTAATGTCCTCTCTCTCATTCCTGAAATGTCAATGTGCAATTTTTGGTAAGTTTTACGAACTCAGTAAGGTAACCATTATCGATGGTTCACTCAATTCATGTAACACTTTATAACATGTAACAAATATTTCACATCTTTGTATTTTGCAAGAAATATCACATATCACATTCTCATTCAAATACCAGGTACTCATACATGTTAATCAGTCAAAAACATGTATTAAAATGTATATGTGATGCACGTGAGACTCACTTTCACTTATTATTGTTGATGTGGTGACCGAGTGCCTTTTTACTAGCTCATATCCCTTAGTGGATACTGAACTGTACTAGATAATGTCCCATATCCCTTATTGGATACCGAGTACTTTCACAACTGAGCTTGAGGCTCTTATCACAGTCTGAGCTTTAAGCTCTTTACATTGACAACTCCGATTACAACGGCCTTTATCTTTCATGCATTCATGTAATGGAATGCTTCACATTTAGATATACATAATCAGTCACTTGATTTCAATTTTACTTCCACATTCACATACATCTTCGGACCTTGTTCTGACATTCCACAATAATGTGGAGTATCACTTATTCATTCAAATTCACATACAAGGAGCACTTCAATATCACAATCATCAAATTAGAATCATCGAACCTTCATGTTCGAAATCCAACAATCAAATCACATTCATTGATAATTCAAATCAGAAATTAAGCAAACAATAATTAATTGAGACTGTCTAAGTTACTCACAGTTTGCTGCCAAAGCTATTGCCTCGAAGTCCCAGCAATATCAGGAAGTGGTCAATTTACTTGTTCTTCTATATGCAATCATATACAAAATTTACACATTAAGATAAATAGTCAATCATAAGCACATTCATGAATGTATCATGTATTATGCATATTCAATGACAATTTCTCGGGTATGTTTCTTTAATAAACTTAATAAGCAATTTCAACACCTTCCAAACATTCTTTAATTTCAAAAGCTCATTACTCAACTTCCACCTAGAAACTGAAATTCTTAGAGATAGAATTAAAATTTAAATTTCTTCATACAATTTGTAGCCCGATGTCTCTAGTTTACTCTAAGTAAAAAATCATTCCAATTGGATACAAACAAATCAAGATATTGTCAAAATACCGAAGCATATTTAGTGAAAATACTCAGTTATGAAATTCCAGAACTCCTAATCAATTTCGTCTTAGATTTATCACTCAATCTCTCCCAAATGATTTCAGATGGTTATAATTTTTGATGGAGATGTAGAGCAATGTGTTTCAAGGTTGTTGGTTCAAATCCCAGGTCATTTGGAGGTCAGGAGAAAAAGATATGGACAAAACATTAAAGGATGTTCAAAACTGTTCAAAGCTTCAAGGCCGTGATCGTGCACGTTTCAACATCCGAGTCACGATCTCGACTTCCTTCGTTTATCATCCCTCTATCTTTTAATAGAGTCGTGATCGTGTTGAAGCAAGATCGTGACCTGTTGTGTTTTTGTCTTTCTTTTTCATTCTTTTTTGTCATTTTTGACCTATAACCAGTTGTTTTCAGACAATAATTTCTTCTAAAAAACGTCCCTCATTATCTTAAGGTTCTAATGACATCAAATTCATGCAGTTTGGTCCTGAATCATACAAGTTATGATCAAAATACCACAAACTATGTACATTTGGAATTTTGGCTAGAGCATGATCACGCAGTCAAGTTGTACAACCCATATCTCTCAATTCCAATATCCAAAAATGACAAACTTTATATCAATTGAAAGATAAGAGAATAAGATATAAATTTTGTGCAGACACCTTTGTCTAATTTGGCCTAAATCAATACAGTTTATTCATTAACTACAGGATATGATTTCTATCATTGGTAGTGCTACAACTTAAGCCAAGACTCAATTTCATGCCAGTTTTGAAAGTCTTAAGGATAGATTTAAAATTCGACTTCTTCATGAAAGTTATAGAAAAATGTTTCTAGTTTAATCTAAATGAAAAATAAACTCATTTAAAAATCTATATCTCAAGATATAATCAAAATACGGAAGCATGATCAATGAAAATTCTCCAGTTCAACATTCCAGTAAACTTCCTCAATTTCATCCAATCAGTCCTTTTCCAAATAAGTTCAGATGGCTCTAAATTGTCATAGAGAGGAAAAAAAATGTCTTGGGAGTGTAGTGGTTTAATTTTCAAGTCATTTGGAGTTTAGGTGAAAAAGTTATCAACAAAAGAATCAAGTTGTTCATATGCAAACTTCACACATTAAAACCATGCGCGTAAAACTTCTTCTTCTTCTCTCTTTTGCAAATTTTTTATGAACAGTAACAACCACAAGCCAAAACAGAACCTATAGCCATTTACACAAGCATTTATCCTCAAGTATGAAAACATCATCTATACTTCTCCCTTTTCAGTTCAATAACACAAAATAACTCAAAAATCCAAAAACCGCAGACTACTATTCACGTCTATTATCACTTTTCTGCATTTTTCCATATTTTCTCACTTCTATCTTATTCAATTCACATATCTAATGTATAAACCAAATTTTCTACTTCTATCTCAGCTCATCACAATTGAAATAAATCAAAAATTCAAAAAGCATCATAAACATAAAAAACCAAATACTCATTCACCCAAATTCCAGTTTCTACATTTTTCTCTATCTTACATTCATCTGATGTATTTTTTTTCTTCCTTCTCCAACACTTTCATTTCATTAAGAACTTATCATTTTATCATTTATATATCAGAAACTCACCAAATTCATTCACAAAAACTACACTATATTAATACTGAAACTACTCAACTTTCACAATTCATGCGTGAACTCATTTTCAACCATTAAAAATATCATCAAAATCAGTTATGAAATCCAGAAAACTAAAACCACCACTTGATTCTTCAACAAATTCTAGTAGTGAGTGTGGATCAAAAGCATAAACACAATCAACTAATTGATTCGGTGATGAAGAGTAAGAAGGAAAGGTTTATAAGATTTTGGTGAAACCAAAGAAAGGAGCTGCAAAAACACATTTTTTTTGAACATACACGTGGCACCCATGCATGTAACCCATTTTTCATGCATGTGAGGCTACCATGTGTAACACTCTCATTTGTCTCTTCTTTTTATGTTTTTCTTAGTCTAAAAATGCTCCAAATTTTCAGAAATTCTCTAAAATTCACAAGAAATTATGAAATAATCATAATATTCTCTAGATAAGTTTTCAACACAAATAATCCATAATTTACATTTTAATTAACTAATCATACCCAAAAAATTTCAAAGGTTGGAGATTAGCTACAAGGGCTAGAAACACAATTCTTGAGGAAGTGTATTGCATCCCTAAACTTGATCAGAATTTGATCAGTGTTGGTTAGCTATTGGAAAAGACATACAAAGTTCACTTTGAAGATGAAATGTGCAGGATTTTTAATGAACAAGGTGAGTTGGTGCACAAAATTCCGATGATCAACAGGGTTTTTAAGATTAAAATGACAGAAGTGGATGGAGCATTTGCTACCATTTCATTGACAGAGTTAACTCAATTGTGGCATAGAAGATATGGACATACAAATTTGGATTATTTCATTGATATGAAAAAGAAAGAGTTAGTTCATGGAATACCACATTTGAGCAGCAAGTTAAAATCTATGTGTGAAGCGTGTGCAAAAGCAAAAAGCCATGTTTTACCTTTTCTAGCAAGTGATTGGAGAGCCACAGAGAAGTTGCATCTAGTACACACTGATGTTTGTGGACCTATGGAGACACCATCAGCTGGAGGGAGTAGATATTATGTGTTCATTGATGATCTGTCAAGATATTCATGGATTTACTTTATGAAGAGCAAAGATCAAATGTTTGGTTTCTTTAAAGTGTGGAGAGCTGAAGCTGAAAGTCAATGTGGAAGGAAGGTGAGATGTTTGAGAAGTGATAAAGGAGGAGAGTATGTTTCAAATGAGATGACAAATTACTTTGAAAGGGAAGGCATATTCCATCAATTTTCAGTAGCATACTCACCACAACAAAATGGAATTTCAGAAAGAAAGAATAGAACCATAGTAGAGATGGCAAAATCAATGATGTTTGGGATGGGGGTACCAAGGAAATTCTGGCCTGAAGCATGCTTTATAGTAGTGTATCTGCAAAACAGATTAAAGACTAGATCATTGAAGGAGAAGACTCCATTTGAGGTCTGGTTTGGGGTCAAGCCGAATGTAAAGCACTTAAGGGTGTTTGGATGCATAGCCGATATGCAAGTTCTTGAAGCTAAGAGAACTAAGCTGGATGAGAAAGTAATTCAAAGGAGTCATGATGGGATATAGTGCAAAATATGAAGGGTACATAATTTATAATCCAGAAACTCAGAAGATGGTTGTGTCTAGAGATGTGAAATTTGATGAGAATGAAGGATGGAAGTGGGGAGAGCCTACAGTTAAAAAGTTAGGAGGAGTTGACATTGAAATACCACTGAATGAACCAGTTGTTGATGAGGTTATGAGAGAAGAACCAAATGATGAAGTGATAGCACCTGGAGATTTCAATAATTCTGAAGATGAAGGGAATCAAGGGGAGACATCTCAGTCAGAACAACATAATTCAAACAATTCAGGAGAAGAAGGGAATCAAGAGGAGTTGTCTCCTACCTCAGAAAATGATGAATTAAGTTTAGAAAATTAGGAGGAGACTTCCAGCTCTAACAATGCTCATAAGGAGAGGGATCTGGCATCAATTTATAATGAAACTAACCCCTTGTTTGATTTCAGGTACAATGATGTAGATGAAGAAGAACCAGATGATGCACTCATGGTATCCAAATATGCTATGTCTGCAAAAGTTAAACCAAAAACTTACAATCAGGCAATTAAACAAGGTATATGGCAAGGTCCAATGGATGAAGAGATAAAGGCAACAGAGGAAAATGGGACTTGGCTGCTGGTAGATCTGCCTAATCCAAAAATCAAAGTAGTAGACTCGAAGTGGATTTATAAAGCAAAGCTAAATCTTGATGGATCTATCAACAAGTATAAAGCTTGATTGGTTGTAAGAGGGTATAAAAAGGAATATGGAATGGACTACACTGAAACCTATGCATCAGTGGCAAGACTTGATATGGTGAGACTATTGCTGGCATTAAGAGCAAATAATAGATGGAAAGTGCATCAAATGGATGTGAAGAGTGCATTCCTTAATGGAATGTTGGATGAGGAAGTGTACCTGAAGCAACCCGAAGGATATGTGAAAAAAGGACAAGAGCAGAAGGTGTACAAGTTGGTGAAGGCTCTATATGGATTGAAACAAGCTCCAAGAGCCTGGTATTTAAGAGTCAACAGCTGCTTGCTGCAGAATGGGTTTATGAGAAGCAAAAGTGAAGCCATATTGTATGTGAAAGGTGATGGTGGAGAGAAATTGATTTGCTCACTATAAGTAGATGATTTGCTCATAATTGGAACTAAGAACCAGTTGATAGAGAACTTTAAAGAGCTAATGAAGTCTGAATTCCAAATGATAGACCTAGGAGAAATGAGTTATTTCTTAAATCTAGAAATTGATCAGAGGAAAGATGGAATATTCATTCACCAAAGAAAATATGCAGAGGAGTTGATTGAAAAATTCAGTTTGAAGGATAGTAGTGGCATGACAACTCCCATAGAGCATCAGCTAAAGCTGGAAGCTACAAAACCAAGTGAGCATTTTGATGTGACTTACTATAGAAGCATGATTGGATCTTTAATGTATTTAAGTGCATCAAGGCCTGATATTGCATGTGATGTGAATATTATGGCTAGTTTTAATCACAATCCTTCAACACAAAATGCTTTATATGCTAGAAGAATATTGAGATATGTGAAGCATACTATTGATCATGGAATCTGGTATGGAAGAGGAGAAAGGTAGAGTTATATGTGTTTAGTGAAGCAAGTTATGCTGGAAGTAGTGAGTGCAAGAGTAGAAGTGGTTATTGCTGTAACCTAGGGATTGGAATTTTTTCTTGGTGTTTGAAGAAGTAAAAGAGTGTAGCACAATCATCAGCTAAGGCTGAATATGTGGCAGTAAACATGGCTGCCAAACAAACTCAATCGCTAAAGAAAATTCTGATGGATATAGATGAATTGAAGGAAAAATGTGTGACAATTTACTGTGATTCTAGTACTGCCATTTCAATGGATAAGAATCCATCTGATCATGTGAGAACTAAGCATATGAAGGTGAAGTATCATTATATCAGGGAATTGATCGAAGAAAAGGCGATCAAGATGGCTTTTTGTAGATTAAACTTTCAACTTACTGATTTATTTACAAAGGCATTACTAGGATGAAGATTTGAAGCCTTAAGAAAATTGATAAGTGTGCAGGCTCCACAAAACAAAGGAGGAGCTGCTAAATTGTGTTGTTTCATGCAGCCTGCTGTACTGAAATTTGTGGAAGAATTTGCAAAATCAGTTAAAGTGAAGAAGAGAGGCAGAATGAAGAACAAAATTCCTATGTATAAAAAAAGAAAGCTAGAGATGTTGATTTTGGGAGCAATTCAGAAGTGTTTAGATCCAAAGAGCAGAATGCAAATGATTGAAAAGTAGGGTAAGAAAGGTGGAAAGAATGAAGCAACATGCAATGGGAAGCTGAAGGATGAAGAACTAGAATGTGTGAAAGAAACTTAGAGCTGTTTTTAATCAGTTGAAGAAAAATTAAAGCAGAGTTTGTCAATTTCTGAAGAAGTTGTGAAGAAGTCTTGCAAGTTAATGAAGTGGAAGAATTCAAAGTCAAAGAATCAATTGCCATTAAAGAGAATTAAGCTAGCTTAAAACCGCATATCAACTTCTGTTAACTACAGTGTCAAGTTTTTTTGTCTTTTTTACTTTCTGCAACTTTAAAATCATTAGGTGATACTATTGTCAGAGTTTGTTTTTTTTCAGACAGCCTTTGTCTTTGCCTTTGATCAACCAATGAGAGTGAGATACATGTCAAAATCTTGCCCTTTAGTTTGTTTTGTTTTTTCATTTCCAGCCATTGATGTAAGATGGCTCAAAATGTGTGAGAGCTAATATGAAAAGCTCTAGATCATTTTTCCAGTAATGTAACAGTTGTAGAAATATATGAAAAAACCCTTGCTTTCATTTTTCTATCGTGCTTCTTGAGTGTTGTGAGATTGTGCAAAGAGTGTTGTGAGAATTGTGCTAAGAAACTTGGAATGGAAAGAAACAAACTTTGAAGTTGAAAATTCCATTACTGAAGTGTTAGCAGAATTTCATAGTTACAACTCAAATCAAATCTTTACAAACACTTGTGAGGAATATACATTGATTATTAGAGTGACAATTACAACATGTTACAGAGAATACAATCAGTATATTAAAGGGAAGGTTGTCTTCTGCATTTTTTCTTGGAGTAAAAGCACTTAGTTCTGAAGCTGCTGTTGGAGAGTATTAGCCAGAGTCATCTTCAAGCTTGAGATTTGTGTGGAGAAGGAAGAGCTGTTCTATCTTACTAGAATGTTCAGTACATATGGAATGTTGAGTATGATCCCAACACCTCCGATCATAAGGGAACGGTTGAAGTTCTGCCTTTAAGGGAACAATGGAAATGTGTTGAAATCGGACACATTCTGGGAAGAGAACTCTGATCCGAATCTCCTAAAGTCACAGTCAGTTGATATTGATGTTAGATTAATTTTAATAATTAATCATTGTGGCCCATCTAATTGTCATAGACTCTAATATAATATGGACCCAAAATAATGGTGATTGGGTTTGTTAAATTTTAATTAGAGTTCCTAGGGTTATGTTTAAAATATACCCTTCCCTCTCCCTTCATTACCAAGTCGATGTTACAAAGCATAAGAGTTAAAAAAAAAACAGTTTCTGCACCATTGATAGAACTGTGAAGAGGAAGAAGGTTGAGAGTGGATAAAACTAGAAGAACACAAGACTTAATGGATTTAGGTTTTATTTCTTATTATCGTTCGATCCATTATAGTATTCATCATTTGGTATCAGAGCCTGTGTTGCATCGTTTGATTTCAGAAATGAATCGCATTCTCAATATGCTATGTTGAATACTGATTGTTTCTGCGATGCTGTCTGTCTTTTCATTTTTGGAATGGATATGTGTTTTGTTTTTTTTTTTGAGTTTGTTCATGGATAAATACGAATTGTTTAAAAGTTTAAGAAACGAAAACGAAAGTTTTGTTTAGTAAAATGTTTAGGGATTTTTGTGGAAATTAAGTTAGAAAGGGTTGAGAAAGACAACGCCTAAGAAAGAAGATGAGAGGCTGTTTATGTGAGTTTTTTATAAAAAAAACCATTTCAGGCCATAAACTCCCTCTCTTAGTCTACGTTCATGGTGGAACCTATTGCATGGACAGTCCCTTTTCTCATACATTCCATAAACTCAAATCCGTGGTTAATAGGACCAATGATCTTGCCGTCTCACTTGAGTATAGTTTTCATGGATCATAGTACCTTTGGTTTTCTGGTACTGAAAACGAAAAGTAACAAGAAAGTCAGGGTTTTTATGGACCTACTAAAGGCACTGGATTCATGATAAGTTTATTGTTTAAATCGAGTAAGGATTCTGGAAAAGCATTGCAAGAAGAATCTGTGAAAGAAGATTGTAGAATTAAAAAAAAAAGAAATGAAACTAGCGTCGCCTGAGGAAGATGAGGCTGCACGCACCTCACTTGTTGCATTACTTGTTTACTGTTTCTGCATTAATTGCTCATTGTCTCTTAATGAAAAAGCAACAGATTGGTGTGCATTAATTGTTCATTGTCTCTTTATGAAAAAGCAACGGATTGGTGACAAACTCATTTAGCCAATTATCTTTTTATATCTTTTGGATGAGTTTTTGTCACTCAAAGTGATCTTTATGGCATTATTTGAATATTATTTG
>JAOSBN010000177.1:1323586-1344741 GCA_027563595.1 Erythroxylum suave
ACTCCTTCTGCAGAATTAACCATGCTTCTTTTGATGTGGTTGCTGATGCAATTCGTGAGAAAATAGTCTCATGAACTGCTTGTTGAAGAATGAACAACGCCTTAGCATCTCTCAGCTTGGTTGCTTTCAGTCTCTCCTCTTCTTCTTCAGTGGGTTGTAATATGTCGATGAACCCATATTCCACCAAGTCCCACAGCTCCTGCGATTTGAGCAATGTTTTCACTTTGATGCTCCACCACTCATATTTCTCTCTATTAAAAATAGGCAAGAGGGGCTGAGAAGAAGAAAAACCAGTAAGTGATGCCATATTTCGGAAGAGGTCTCTGCAAAATGAGAAAATAAGAAAATAAGACTCTCTCTCTCACTCTCTCGTGTTTCCCAAGAGTGACCCAAAAACAATGTTTCACTCTAACACCCAATGGACTCAAAGATTCTCTTTCGTGTTTCCCAAGAGTGACCAAACACTCTAACACCCAACGGACCAAACACTCTAACATCCAATGGACCAAAGCCTTCCTTTCACTCTATTGCCCTTAGGATCAAAAACTGCTCTGATACCAATCTTGTTGAAAACAGAGGAATAGCAATAAAAGTTTCAGATATTCCATTGTCTTTTTATTGACTCGATGATACAATATAACTTTGATGTGCCTCTATTATATAGGCTTACATGAAAACTGAAAGACACTAAAATTGGAAACCCACTATTCTACTAGAGTATTATTAGCAACAGAACCTGCTAAGCTATTGACCAAAACAAACTCATTATTCTCGTAAACTACTAATAAAAATATCCCAAAAGACTTGGTCAATCTTTGAATCACATCTCAACAAGCAGTAGCAGAAATGCAAAAGCCATAATCAAGAGCACCACGAATATACCGCAAAATCCGCTTCAAAGCATGAAAGTGAGGCTCATGTGGGTCATGCATAAATAAGCAAACCTACTGAACCGCATAAGACAGTTCAGGGCGAGTAAAAGTGAGGTACTGAAGAGCACCCGCCAAACTCCTATACAAAGTGGGATCAGATACCCGGGGTCCGAACCCCCCAGTGAGCTTGGCACCTGCCTCAACCGATATAGAAACAGGCTTACATGCTGACATGGAAGCACGCTCAAGGATCTCTAGAGCATACTGTTGCTGTGACAAGAACAACCCGGATGAGTCATGTGTAACTGCTATCCCCAGAAAGTGGTGAAGAGGGCCAAGATCAGACATAGCAAACTCAGATGACAGCTGTGAGATAACTTGCTGCACAAGATCAGGAGAAGACCCTGTAATAATAATATCATCCACGGACAGAAGTAAATAAGCAATATCAGAACCCTGGCAATAGACAAATAGAGACTCATCACACGTACAGCCAGAGAAGCCAACTCTATCTGTGAGAAAAGTTGCAAAGCGCTGAAACCAAATTAACCCAAGAAGCCTGCTTAAGACTATACAAGGACTTCCGTAATAGACAAATATAATCAGGGTATGTAGGATCCCAATACCCTGGCGGCTGATGCATGTACACTGTTTCTTGTAGATCCCCATGAAGAAAAGCATTCTTGACATCCAGCTGACGAATAGGCCAAGAACGAGAAATAGCAATAGTCAACACAGCACGTATGGAGGCCGATTTAACAACTGAACTAAACGTCTCCTCACAGTCTACACCCACCAGGTGAGACTTACCGTTAGCCACTAATCGCGCCTTATGGCGCTACAAGACCCCATCAGCCTGGAACTTATGCCGAAACAACCACAGAGACCGAAGAATATTAGCACCAGGAGGGCGAGGTACTAAATCCCATGTATGGTTCTTCACCATAGCACCATACTCATCTTCCATAGCAGCCTTCCAATGTGGGTCATACCATGCTAGATTGTCGAAAGAGTCTCTTGTGAGCTCATGATTTGTATTAGATCTATATAGTGTTGTGCAAGGACTAAATTAGGAAATACCGCTGTTAAACTAAATTACATTAGTTGTGCCTAATATATACACTTTTAGTAATTTCACCGTGTCGCCGACCACCATATCAGGCCTTATTATCCATAGAAAAGGGCAGTTGCTTTTAGCCAGTCCCATCCCAAATTCAATTAGTTCTTCAGTTGTCAACATGGTTGTGCTCCCAAATTTTACATAAAGCACTGAGTGGGGTTCCCTTGCATCAAGCCATTGAAGACACTCAGGTTCTTCTTTCCATAGGTTACATCCAATTGATCTTAAATCGTTTTCTCGCATTTGATTGAGGTGTAACTGCAGAGGGCCAATGAAATAGACAGCACGATCTATAGATGAGAGAGAATCCAACAATTCAGGCTCTAACTCCTCAAAAGTGTGCCAAATGACAGCAGGAGCTTCAATTGATTTCTTAATTGGTTGCGATGTGAACCGAAACATGAGGTCATTGACACTTTCATCTGAATTCCGCCAGTTGAAAAATCCCTTAAACGCATATTCTTCATTCCTGGAATGTTTTCTACGACTTGGTCCAAATAACCATTTTTCAGAAGGCTTTCATCTGCCCCAGAAAAACAAAACGTTGATAGAGGAAAGTGACAACCAGAAGGAATAGAAAACTCAAAACATCGTCAAGAAAAGTTTTCTAGTGAATGAAAACTGATAATTCACAAACTTAACTAATCATTTTGACAAAGATTCAAAACTAAACATAAGAGAAAATTGGTATCTTCTTTTCTTATCCCTTTCAAGGGTATTAAACCTCTTTCAATGAGTACCCGAAGCTGATCTACACCCATGAAGCCACTGGCAGAGAGAGTGAAAAAGACTTTGTACATACAATGGAAGCTATGTGGTAACAATTAAACGGCACAAAAGATGCATTTTGTCACATTATTAATGATTTAAAAACTTAACCCGTCTAACCAGTTTAATCATAAAAATATTAAATTGATCAATCTTTTGTTTTGGTTTATTTTAATAACTTTCATTATTAAAAATCGGTTAATTAATTAATAAATCAATTGATTTTTGTAAATCATTCCATTTTTATAAATTAGAACAATGCTACTTATTTCATTAATTAAAGTTAACTTTGGGTGAAGATATTTTCCATTTTTCATCAAAATTCCCTCGTTCCATCACTTTTTTCTTGTCCATTTGAAAATATAACCTCCTAAGGAATCTTGATACACACGAATACAAAAATTATCGACACAGAATTGTTATTCAGTTTTAAATTAAATTAAATTATGATTAATTAATCAATTATACATTAATAGACATTAATATTTCAATAAAATATTTCATTTTAATATATTTTTACTTATCTTTATAATTTTTATTTCTTATTTACTAAATATCTATTTTATTATATGATTTAATAATTGGATCAAAAATTAAACTAATTATATAAGTGAGTTATATAAGTGATTTAAGGTTTAAAAGTTTAATCAATATTAGATCATAATGTATATATATATATATATATATATATATATATTCAATAATTAGCTATGATAAAATCGAATCAATTCAAGCGATTCAATTGTGAAAAACTTAAACCGGTTAACTTTTTTATTTGATTTTCAACTTTTTTGTTTGATTTATTTTAATAACTATTGTTGTTAAAAATTAATCAGTTTATTAGTTAATCGATTAATTTTTGTAAACTAATTGATTTTTATAAACTAAAATAATTTAATTAATTTCCATTTAACAGACTCACTTTTCAATTAAACTTTAAATTAATGATAATCTTCTTCAATTTTATTTCAAATTCTACAACTTTATTTAATCTTTAATCAATTTTGTGACAATCTAAAACAAAGTTGATCATTTTAAACTTTAAACCTTTTGTCTTATCAGTTTAACTTTCAGTCTGATTTTTATTTTTTAGGTTGAAGTTCAGATATAACAATCATATTTTTTAAAAAAGAACTATGATAATCACATTTTGGATTGACTTAAATGTCACATTTATGTATAAAAATACAATTAAAAGATTTAATTTGTCAGAATTCAAAACGATAGATATATAGTTTTCTTCCAAAATAAATAAAGATAGACATTCATTATATTTTCGTCATTCAATGTTAATAAATTAAGGTTTTCCAACCCTACAAAACTAATAATGTAGAAATTATTTTAGTGTCAAACATTTACCAAATCATTAAACCTTAAAATTTTAGCGAACATTTATCAAATGAACTAATTTGTTTATCCCATTTATATCATTTCAATATATATTACATTCAGTTATATTTCTCATTTTCCAAATAAATGATAGATATTTTCCATTTACATGACTTGTTAAGATTACTGGGATCCAAGAAGTTTTATATACAATCAAGATTGAGAATAGTAAATATCGATTTTAAAGTTGAAAAGTGAAAATTTAAAAGGATGCAGTTTCATAAAAACTTGGTTTTGCCTCAATTGCTTTGAACTATATTTGTGGTTGCTTGATATAAAGCAACTGTATCAACAACTTATAAATTTTCTAGCACAAACGAAAACATAAAAATTAAATGCGAAATAAACAAATCAACACTCGAGATTTGGTAACGCAGTTTGGCACACCTCGTCAATGTCGGCATGGCCATTACCTAGCTTAATCACTTTCAGCAAAGAACAACAATAGTTTTACTCAAGGTATTACAGAGTCGACTCTCCTTACCCTTGACACTCTCCCTCTTTCTCATAACCCATAAATTATTTCATTTCCAATAATACAACCACCTCATGCTAACCTCAATAATATTTGATAATAAAGAATGAAAATAAAATAACCCAAGTGGTAGAAACAACAATAGACATAAACAAAGAAACTTAAGATAAGAGAAATAACTCCCCTAAAAATCTAGCTTTTTCAACGAAAGATCGAGAAATTGTTCACTAAAAATTCTGCTGTGAACCTTCGATAATGCCACTGAGATATCCTCTACACAGTAATAGAAAATCACCAACAAAATAAATGTTTCTTCACGTAAATGTTAACAACATTGAAGCTGTAAAATACACAAAACTATTGGAGATTTGCACCACAAAAACAACAACAAAGATAGCCCAGAAAATCATACAACCCTAAGGAAAAATACAACTGCCAGATATGGATGAGATCCCAGTGAAATCATCTGCAAAAGATAATTCTAGCTGCTAAGTCACAATATACCTATCCTTTTTCCACCAAAAAAAGACAACAATATAGCCCCAAAAATCACGTAAAACACAAATGGAATACAAATGCAAAATAGTCAATAGAATTTTCAAAAATCTAGCTACCTTAGATAGTCATTATTCCTAAAATAAGTTGTCAAATAAGAGTCGACAAATTACCAAACAGCTGCATCTTATATTAGTAAAGATATGGTGATTTGATTCCAATTAAATCATATCCTCATTAGGATATTAATCTTCACATAAGAGTCCCATATAAGATAGATAACTTAGCATAGTAAAATTTCAAAGATGTTCAACTTTGTCCAATTACAAATAATGCCTAAAATTAATTAATAAGATAGCTTAGCACATATCTTAACAATCTCCTCCTTTTTGACATTATTTGTCACATATTAAAACTCCTCTTAAGAAAATAGTTGGACACACAATATCAACTCTACATAATATATAGGAACTCTCCCTTAATAAAATATCGAGTTTCGAATAACTTCTAAATAACATTCAAGCTCACATAAGATCAAGTTCGTTAAGTTCAAGAAACTTCCAAAGAAACAATAATCCCAAATAAACAGTCACGGATATACCTTGAAATCTCTCAATGAATGGAGTAGTTACTAAAAACAATCTGATATCTCTCTCCTGGGACAAAACAATGCCTAAATAAAGAATTCCTTAAATGCAATCAATCTCAGTAAATAAAGAGGCATAAGAATCAGTAGTAGGTGTAACAGAATAATCATAAGTACTTAGTGCTGCAACAAAAAGTGAAGATGAAAATTTATCATTAGTCAAAACACTAGCCAACATGTCAGTACTCATATCAAAATCATCCCTATACGACTGATTAAATTTATAAACCCAAAAAACGTATTTAATGAATCGTAATCAAACTTAATCAATCTCCCCCTTACATAAACCATGTAAAAGTAGATTGCCCAAACTCATACAATCCACGATGTAGACAGAAACTAAGATAAAACTTGAAAACCCCAATTTATAAAAAACTCGAATCTTCCTACAGGGCTCCAACCAAGCATCAACATTTTCTTGACATAATTCTGTAAATCAAAATCTAAAAGTAAGATTCTCAAATCATCAAGCAAAGCCTCATTTTCACATCAAATATACTATTCAACAAGTAAGGAAAAGCCAGACACAAACCAAAAACCTAAATTATAGAAAATCCATAAATCAAAAACTCAACAAGTCTAGACTTAACTCCTTCATTATTTTAATAAACAACATCAATATACTTCAAAAGTATAAAGCACACAATCCCCGTGGCACTTGAAGACATTCAAACCTGACTTTCTTTCTCATCACATTATCTCTGTCATCAATTATCTAGTTGGTTTCTTCCTTTGAAGTAACCAACTAGTCCTTTGTCTTAATAGTTTCTTTTCCAATAGTAACTAAATGTGAATCCGGACAGTTTCTAATATTAATTCCCTCGTGTGTCTGTTCTAATGTGTGAGACTACAACGTATAACAATTATTCTCCAATCTTCTGCCACTTACTAAGTACTCTCCTTCTTCATTCAACACCTTGCATCCATCATTAGTAAATTTGACTAAGAGCCCATAATCACAAAGTTGACTAATACTTACCAAGTTGGCTTTTAAACCATCAATGTGAAGCACATTTTTTAATTGTGGCAGTCCATCCACGCAAAGAGTCCCTCTTCCAATAATCGAAACCTTCTTTCCATCACCGAAGGTAATGTGGCCATTTACCCAACTTTGATTATTAGTTAAGTAACTTCTTTCATCTGTGATGTGAAGTGAGCACCCATTGTCAAAATACCAGTCATTATATGAAGCAACCTGCATATATCTAAAAACCACAAATTCTTGTAACTGACCTTTTCCAACCTAAGTATGTTTAGGTAACATGGGTTGTTGCTGGAAATTCATAGAAGATTCTCTAGATTTTCAAGTTTGGCTCCTCTGAAATATCATTTGTAACAACTTGTAAAAATTTGGCCTTATGTGCCCGTTTATCCCACAAAAGTGATAAGTAGGTATAAAATTTCATTTCCTCTTTAACGTTTCTCCTTAGATGGATCTGATTGTACATTTTTCTCATCATTTGACTTAGAATAATCACCTTTATAGGCAATGCCTTGAAGGTCTCTTTTAATCTTACAAATTTCCAACAAATTTTCTAACTTTTCGGTACTTTCATTTAACATTCTTATCCCTTTTTTTTGTTTCTAGAAAATTTTATAACTTTTCGGTACCTCCATTTAACATTCTTATCCCTTTTTCCATACTGACCAGCTTCAATTTTATTTCATCTAACTCATCTATTGTAAATAACAACTTCTTCTCCAGATCTTGAATGGAGTTCTTCATGGTAGATCTTTCCTCCTTCAACTTCTCATTTTTCTTACATGATTGGACACATTTAGCATATATTAATGCATAAGCTTTGCAAATATCCTCTCTTTTGTAATCCAAATCACTGTCATAATCTGAACAAAAACTTTGGACTCATTCATTTGCATTTTTCTTAAAGTTTTGGACTAATTCATCTTTGTTTTTGCCATTTGTTTCTTCTCTAGTTGTTGTTAAGCAAGCAAGTGAATTTATGCTATATAACGTAACAAACGTAGCACTATTACTCATAATTTCTTCTTCGCTATTATACTCACTTTCAAATTCGTTTTCACTCTAAGTGCTAATGAAAGACTTCCCTTTTCTCCTTTAATTAAGAGTGTTATCACATTCCACTTGCATATGTTCAAAACCTTGACACTCATGACATTGTATCTTCTTTACTTTTGCTTGTTGTTTGAAGTTATTATTGGAAGAAATCCAACCATTATGTCTAAACTCAGGTCTATGTCTCTTCACCTTCTTTAGACACTTGTTGAAATTTCTTATTAGCGACACCATATCATCATTTAGCAAATTTAGCTTGCAAAGCCAACCCTTTGTTCTTCTCACGCTTATATCTCAACAAGTTTATCTCAAAGTTTGTGAGAATCCAGATAACTCATTAATGTTATGGCTTCATCAATGGCTACAATTTTTGTTATGAATCTAGGAGGCAATGATCTCGATGTTTTCTTAACAAGTTTTAGATTTGAATACTTCTTCCCAAGTTGATGTGCTTGATTGGCAATATCAAACAGCTACTGATGAAATTCTCCAATATTTTCACTTTCCTCTATCTTAAGCTCTTCAAATCTAATAGCCAACATTTGAAGTTTTGAAGCTATCACCAATTTTGATCCCTCATGTATTGTTTCCCATACTTCTTTTGCTGATTCATAAGCTGATATCATATTAAAATATTCATCATCTACAACCCTAAAAATTGCATGTATTGCTAGAAAGTTATCAAGTGCTTCTTCTTCTTCAGCCCTTGTATATTTAGATGGATCTTTAAGGATTGTTTTTCCCTTCCTATCAGTCATAATTGGATGTGTCTAGACATTTAAAACTGAGTTCTATGCTTTTGTTCCCTATTCCTGAATAAATACTCTCATCAATGATTTCTACGTAGGATAATTAAACCATTTATCAATGGCGGCCAGGTTGATTGATGCCCCTTTTCTTTTATATTACAAAACACAAATCTATACCAACTTCACACACCAAGTTTTGATTCAATGATCCGCTTTAATACCAATTGAAAATCTAAAAGGATGTAGTTTTGCAAAAACTTGGTTCTGTCGCACTTGGTTTGAATTGTATCTCTGCTTACTTAACATAAAGCAACTATATCAACAATTTATAAATTTTCTAGCACAAATGAAAACATAAAAATTAAATGTGAAATAAACAAATCAACACTTTAGATTTGATAATGTAGTTTGACACCTTGCTTACATCTGCGGGGCTCTCACCTAATTTAATCACTTTCACCAAAGAACAACAATAGTTTTACTCAAGGAATTACAGAGTTGACTCTCCCTACTCTTAACACTATTCCTCTTCCTCACAACTCTTAAAAGTATTTCACTTCCAATAATACGACCACCTTGTGCTAACCTTAACAGTGTTTGATAATAAAGAATGAAAATAAAATAACTCAGGTGATAGAAACAGTAAAAGACATAAACAAAAACACTTGAGAAAAGATAAACAACTTGCCTAAAAATCCAACTTCTTCAACAAAAGATCAAGAAGTTGTCTACTAAAAATTCTGCTGTGAACCTTCAATAATGTCACTGAGATATCCCACACGCATTAGTAGAATCACCAACAAAATAAATGTTTCTTCATATAAACATTATAAACAATGAAGCTACAAAATATACAAAAACTGTTGGAGATTTTCGCCACAAAAACAACAACAAAGACAATCTAGAAAATCGCATAACCCAGAGGAAAAACTAATGTTTTAAAAACTAGACCAAACATTGAACCGGTTGAAGAAAAGGTTTAAGGTTTAGAGGTTCAACCAGTAGTGAACCATTATAAAACCGGAATATAATAAATAAGATGTAAAATTTATAAGAATAAATAAAAATAAAATATTTTATTGAAATAAAAACTATACCAATGTCTATTATTATATAATGAACTAAAAATAATTAAATATGAGTCTAATATAAAACTTAAAATAACAATAAAAATCAAAATTGTATTTCTGAAGGAGGTTGCTTCTCATCATCGTTAGAAGCTCCAAATTCTCTAATGCTATTTAAAGATTTGTAAACTATGCTTTCATCCAAAGTATTTGCATCAACTTCTTCTACTGCATTAAAATAAATTACAAATTAAGAACGTATGAAATTATTTTCAATTGTAAGCTTGTAATACAGTACAATTTTAACTTAAATATAATCAAAATAAGATATGAACTGACCATCAGTAGATGTTGTTAATTCATTCGTTGTGACAAATGCATTTTCTTCATAAATCATCTTTTCAAGTTCATTATAGTCAAGATCAGGCAATGGTTCTTCTTATTCGATCCAAAAATTAGTATGTTCAATACAATCAATATCAATTGGATCATATGTTCTCTCCTTATAAAGAGCTCTGAACACATAATAGAACAATTATAAAGTCAATAATAAAAATAAAATTATTGAAATAAAAACAAAAACATAAAATACATGTTCTTCATTCGTAGATTATAAGTAACGTAAACAAGGTCATTAAGTCTTTGATGTTCCAAACGATTTTGTTTCTTTGTATGAATACATTCAAAAACACTCCAATTACGTTCACACCTGATGCAGAAGCTGTTTGACTGAGTAACCTAATAGCGAGTTTTCTTAATGTTGGAGCACTGACACCGAATAATCTCCACCACTCATCTGCATTTTAAATTAATAGTTATGATAAAATATATATTATTAACAAAGTAAATAATGAATTAAAAGTATAAAACTTACATGGCTGCATTTTTTTCATTATAAGTTCTCTCTTTGCTGATGATCTAGCAAAACTCTCTAAACCTTCACGATAGAATTTAATTTCATTTATCGCTTGTGATAGCTCTTCACTGGAGAAAATACCTTTACATTCAATCATATCAAACAAACCGCCCATAATATTACTTGTACGTGCTTCTCCACTATATAAGCAATAAGGATTGAGAAAATAAGCTGATAAGTGGATCTTTTAAGTAGGATGCTTATCCCATCATCGACCAATAATATCTATATAAGGCTTGTATAATTTCTCCTTCCCTTTAAAAAGATTTATAATTGTTTTGTGAGTTCTATACATACCATCATATATATACCCCAAAGATGGCTTCTCATCTGAGTCAACAATCCTCAATAGTCTTATAAACGGAGCCACAATCTTCACGACAATCAAGCAAGCATCCCAAAATTTATTATCTAGAATAATAGCACAAACTTCTTTTCCTTTTTCACTCTTTGATAAATTATGACTTGAAAAGTGTTTACTTGTCACCAAATTTTGAAGTAGTTGCTTATGTTGATAAGTACTTTTCAAAGCAATAAATGTAGTTGCAAACCTGGTAGCAACAGGACGCACGATCTCAACCAAATCTTCCTAACCAAGAAAAAAATGTGACATGATTATACACAAAATTGTGATCTTACATGCGTATGAAGCAAGAATAGAAATATGGGATCATACCACTAATATTTTAAAAAAAAGATTTATATAATGAGCAGCATATGGAGACCAATAAATATACCCATACTTTGATTGTAATAAGTACCCAGCTGATACATAATTAACTGCATTATCTGTTACAAAATGCACAACATCCTTTGGTCCAACCCACTCGACAATTTCAGAGAATAATTCAGATAAAGCATTAACACTTTTTACCATGTCAGAAGCATCAACAGACTTGATAAAAGTTGTTCCAATATTACAATAAACCAAGAAATTAATCAAGGTTCTTTGTCTTTGATCAGTCCCCCCATCTGCTATAATAGTGCATCCTGTTGATTCCTAACTACATTTATATGTATCCACAATTAACTGACTACATTTATATGTATCAACAATTAACTAACATTCCTTTTTTAAATCTTGAAGCAAAGGCACACGTAACTCATAATAAGATGGTACCTTAAATCCTAGACCTATTGTTGCTGTAGCATCAATTGCTTCTTGAAAATATGGTGAATTTAAAGCATTTAAAGGAATACATTAATGATAGAACCGTCTAGCCTATGATCTTTTACATCTCAAAACAACATCCTTATCAACCATCAAACTTTTTAGACTAGGTTGAGAACCAGGAGTACTTCTTGGAGAAAAATAAGAATTTATGTCAATAGTAGCTTTTCTTTTTCCTTTATTTAATGCTTGTGGTATTTCATCATCTCCAAAACTATATCACGAGCCTCTTTATTTTCCTTTTTCTTTTTTACTTATTGCTGCAAATATTTTCCAATTATGTCATGCACATTAAGTGGTACTTTTTTACAAGAGTCAATATTATCGTTAACACCAGTAAGATGTTCTTTCATTCTAAAAATTCCTCCCCCTTTAAATATTCTATCGCAAAACATACAACTATATTGGATATTCCAGTCAGATACTTGAGAAGAAGAAAAATAATTCCATGCTAAATCAGACTTACCACGAGTAGAGGATGATTGCATATTCTCCATTATAATTTAACCTAAAAAGTACTAAAAAATAATTGGATATACTATTGGCGGGGCAAAAGTATACAACTTAAATAATTCTCATTATCAATTGTAATATAGAAAACCAGAATGGATACACAAAAGACCAACAAATGTTACTCACTTATAACTTATTAAACTTTGCTCCAACAATTGCTCCACTTCAAATAGCCTAACCAAAATATTGCTAGTTTTAAATTTTGATGTTTTAGATCAACAAATTGAATAGCTGAACGAATATATAACTCAACTATCAAAATCAGAAATTGATATAAAATAGAGTTCTAAATATTACAAAAATTGATATGAAATAAAGTTCTAAATATTACAGAAATTGATATGAAATAGAGTTCTAAATATTACATAAATTGATATGAAATAAAGTTCTAAATATTACAGAAATTGATATGAAATAGAGTTCTAAATATTACAGAAAACTTAAACCAAGTATTTCTAATTCTACTCCAACAAACTTAAGTAATCCACTCCATTAACCAGATCATATACCATTAATCCAATTCTACCTCCAATCCAACTACCCAGTTGACTTCCTACAAGATAACCTAGGCGTCCAAGGCTCAGCTCACCATAAAAACCACCAGTGTAGGCGCCAACCAAGGTTCCACTGCCCCTTAGGAATCCTTCAGTCATGGTACCACTATAGTAAATAGTTTCAAAAAAGTCCCACCCAGAAGAAATGAAGGGACCAATTATGCACTTAGCCTGCCTTTTTGCAAGCTTTGCTACCTTTACCTCTTCTTTTTGTGCTAGTTTTATTGCATCTTTTCCAGTTTCAATGTGCTTGTAGACAATGAATTTTCTTTAACCAAATATCACTAGCAATTTCCAACCTGCCGCACATCCTCTTCATAATCACAAAGGCTAAAATTGATATCAGCATCAACACCTCGGAATTTAATAGCAGCTCTATCATAGGCTCTGAATTTCGATAAGTAAAAGGATTATATATAAAAAAAAGAATGGAGCTATAAGGCAAAAAAATTGGAAACAAAAATGATGGAAAGGATACATTGAAAAGAAAAACCATCATAAAATTATCATTAAGGAATCAACAGAAACACAACAACAATTAAAAACACTCACCTAGCCACAATATGAGCTGTGTCAAATCCACCTAATAAATCCAACACCAAAGTCAATATGTAAACAAGAAAAAGAAAATCAACCCAACGAATTACAATTTGAAGGCTGACAATAATAAAATTGCCTTCCCAATAAAAATGAAGTTAAGAATTAAAAAGCAGAGCATCCATACCCAAATACACTTGCTTCACGCAATCCCTACAAAAAGTAGAAATGAGCATTCACTATAATGGTCAATAATATTAAAGGCACAGACATTTGTAAAACATGCACAAGGGCTAGAGAGATCTTTTTTCTCTACTTAAAAATACAACTATTAACAATGGACCAGATATTGTCACTTTCTTGATATGTTATAGATATTCTCTTAATTTAATTGTACAGGGAAGAGTTACAGACACGTCATTAACATTAAAACAAAGAAGAAATTTTCCAGCATTAAAAACTCGAGAAACAAGTATGAAAAAGCATAATCTCTGCTGGTATGTGGAACCAGCAGCACATGATATTGGTTCTATATAAAAAGTTGGTTCATAAACTATAAATTAAGCTAATGTGAAAAATGAAGTTGATGATGCTATGTCAAAACTTTCTTATATAATTTTCTCATTGAAGATTGGAACAGACGATGATGCTAACCTAAACTAAAACCATGAACTGAGTGAGATGTTCAAATAACTTCAAGACAAACACATCAAGAAGATGAATCAAGAACTGAAAAACTTGGGCTTGACTAGCTGTTTTAGATTGAAACAAGTAGATTACCGATTAAACTAAAAAAGAACAAAGATTAACCGAGAGAAATCATGACAAAACCATCTCATGCAACAAAGAAAGTAGATTACTAATCAAGCACCTCCTCCATATGTTGTAAAGGTGCGATCTTTAAGAATGGGATTACTTGAACCTCTTTAGGTTGAGTGTAGATAAAAAATACCTAAATCACAAAACCTTTGATACAAAAACGAGTTAGTGATATCCTTCAGAGAAATCAAATGTAAAACCAAACGCAGACAAGAAATTTACCTATTGAAGATGGAGGCGATGGGATCTGTGACGAGGACGGTGATGAGAAGAGAGTAGCGGCGAGCAGAGGGAGTCTTGTTCTTTAAGAGTCCGGTGAAGATGATAGATGCCCAGGAGATGAGGGCAAGATTTGGTGAAGATGAAAAAAGAAAGATGATTTTGTTGCGAAGAAATATGAGAAGAGAAAAGACGGTGGAGGCATCTGAGAAGAGAGAATGGCGAAGGCGAGGAGTGTTTTGTTTTGTGAAATTGATGAAAGTCCATATATCGATTAACCGATTTGTTAGAAAACCGGCCGATTCTCTCATAAATCGACCGGTTTTCTAACCCAGGGGTTATAAGTTAGAATTGAACCGGACAGATGGCTAGTTCAAACTATTTCCAATCGAATCGGCCAGTTCGGTTCGGTTTTTAAAACCTTACAAAAAAGCTTTAGTACATTCACTTACCCATTTAGAATAAGATTTGATGAGATATATGGGAGAATTATTTTATTACTTATATAAGCTTAATTTGATTGACCCTTGTATATATCGAATATGCAATGCAAGTTATATCTTATCGACACTTAGAATACGATGACGCATCGATACCAGCAAGAAGTTTACGAGTCTCAAGTAGTTTGTTATCATATGTGGTTTTCTCCTCATTTTATGAACTCTTATTCTTATCTTCATTGTTTGATGATTTTCTTTGTCATTAAATATCATATTTATCCTTGCAATTATTGTAAATAATTCTTAGTGAGGCATGACAATTTGAGTCTTTGACTTAAAATCAATAAAATAGGCATAGAATGATTGAGTCTCGAGTGCGGCTTAAGTTTTGGTGATTGGATACAAGTTTAGCTCGAGCAACTCAACCACCAACCCTAAAGCAACTTTGTTTTGGATAAACTTTTCAAAAAAAACATTATTTTAGTCTATAAATTTGACAAATTTAAAGTTTAAATAATATCCTCAATCAAGTGTCATATTAATCATACGCGATCCAGTACTGTTATATTTTTTTTCACAAGTCATTATGTTAGATTAATCATATTCCTTGATTCCAGATGGAAAACGAATCAGGTCCAAGTAAATCTATACATAAAAATCAAGGTAAAAGAAATATTCTTACAACTTAAGAAATCATAGAAAATTTTCCTGATTTTTAAAATTATTGAAAAATTCCTTTTAATTTTTGGTTTTCTAGAAAAATACATTCTTTTAGACCTCAAATAAACAATAATGACGAATCGCATATAATATGAACATTAAACATAGACTAATTAAAAACTATTTATATGACGTTTTATCACATCTCTTAAACTTGAACCGAAATAAGTAAATCTGATACAAATAAATAAATTGTTATAATTATTTTTAATTATTAATTTAAGTCAAATTTAATTAGTTCAAATTGAGTTTAAAAGTTGAGTTGAATTATTGATTAGTTCATATTTGGTATTTATATTAAGTATATTTTATTGTTATTTGAAACCAAAGTTTTAAAACAAGTATTTAAAAAATTGAAAGTTAGAAAAAAATTTCTAAAATTTTTAAGATCGGATAATATTTTTAAAGATTCTTTAAAAATACAAAACAAATTTACATCAATCATCTTAAAAATTAATATTGAGTTTCAACCTTTTCCTCTTACCCTCCCAGCCGTAGAACAATTTACTACGGAACGGGGAATTCCAATGTTGAAGATGCCGTCAACAGTCATTCCTAATCCGTCAAGGATCAAGACTATCTCCATAGCCGCCACCATAAGCTAATCATGTCGTCTATAGAATCTTATGACTATTTTTCGGCACCAGATTGTGTCGTATTCTAATTTTGTTGCGGTCAATTTTAACTACATACTAATTAGCTTCTCTTAGTCAAACTTACCAATGCTACTTCCCACACTGAGCAATGATTGAACACATTAAACACAAAACCTTTATATTACGTAGACGTTTTGGTTACAAAAAAAGTAACGTTATAAATTATATAATATATCATGTCAAGCCATTCCACACACCCTAATAATAAACATAAAATAGGAAATTCAGATGAAAAATTAACTTAAACTTTGAAGGTTCAAATATATAATAAATAAGAAATAAAATTATTAAATAATTAAAAATAAATATTTTATTAAAATATCAATATCTATTAATGTATAATCAATTAATAATAATTATAATAATTTAGATTAAAATTGAACGATAATTTTTTAATAATTTCTTTGTTTTTGAGTATTAAAATAAGGATTATTAAGAAAATTGAACTAAAATTAACTAATTTAATATTTTAATTATTACAATTAATAACCACATTCATTCATCATATGCACTAAAAGAAAAGTTCAATCATTTAAAAATATAGAATAATCTCTCTCAATGCCGAAGTAATAAAAGTTTCCAAGCATCTAAAATATGAGTCAAAAGCTATCATAGACTATGAAAGTTATCAAGTTGGTTCCGTTTCATGGTCAAATGTGACGCTTTGAAACTTCAAAATCCACAATGACAACTCAACTCGAAAGTCTTCCAAGAGCGCATAGCAGACAAGTTAAAGAAAATTTTGACAGAAATGAGACAAAAAGAATGACAAACGTTATACGTATGTTCTTCACCTGTTTGACTGGGCTGCAAGGTAGGTGATTTTACTTTTAATCATATATAGAACATGTAAGATATAATAGATTCAAAGTATTTAATCTTTTAAGATTTTCTCAATTCAGTACTAATTTTTAAAATTTTTAGTTTAGAGATTAACCTATAAAATTTAAATAAATAAGGAGTTATAAGGTTATTTTTATTGATGTGATTAATAAAAAAATAACACGTGACATCAACAAAAATAATTTTTTATCTGATTTATATAAACTTTAAAAAGTTAATTAAAAAGTTTAAAATTTTCAATAACGTAATCACTTTTGAATCTATTATTCCCACATGTAATATTGTTATACAATGTGGAGGCTTAATGGTTGATGAGGTTATGTACTTGCACAGTATAATGGCACTTGGAGTATTATAAATATAGGGAAGCTCCGCAATAATATAGAGAAGATCTATGGCTTCCTTCAAACCTCATGCTGTTCTTATCCCATTTCCATTTCAAAGCCACGTAAAACAGATACTTAAATTAGCAAAGCTTCTTCACTACAAAGGGTTCCACGTAACTTTTGTGAACACTGAGTTCAATCATCAACGTTTCCTTAGAGCAGAAGGGTCAAATTCTCTTGACGGCTCTACAGATTTCCGATTTAAAACCATTCCTGACGGTCTGCCTCCTTCAGACCCCAATGCTTCACAAGACATGCGTGGTCTTTGTGAGTCGACCGCAAATAACTTATTGGCTCCATTTGTTCAACTTCTTGACGAGCTGAATAAATCGTCAAGTGCCCCTCCGGTGACTTGTATCGTCGCAGATGCTTTCATGCCATTCACAATTACCGCTGCCGAAGAGCTTAAGATCCCCCTGGTAATGGTCTTCACGCTTTCTGCCTGTGGCATATTGGGAATTAAGAATTGCCGCCATCTCATGGACAAAGGTCTAATACCACTCAAAGGTATCTCTTTCGTTTCAATTCATTGATAGAGAAATTAGAAATCTTCTCAAATTTTAAGATTTGAACTCTTCATAAATTTTTATGATTTAGATTTTAGAGTGTACATGCCTCTTTGAAATGAACCTCAGCTTGATTTGCGTTTGCAGACGAGAGCTGTTTAACAAATGGTTATTTGGAGAACATTGTGGAGGGAATTCCAGGAATGAAAGATATCAGGCTGAGGGATTTCTCAGGCTTTATTCGAACTCTAGATCCGAATGAATTCTTCTTGAACTTCACAACGGAATGTACTGAGAAAGCTGTCAAAGCTTCCGCAATTCTTGTGCATACGTTCGACGCATTGGAACAGGATGTGCTGGACGGTCTCTCTTTGGTGTACCCTCGTGTTTACTCTATTGGTCCATTGCAGTTGCTTCTCAATCAGGTCAAAGAATCATCTTTGAAATCAGTTAAACACAATTTCTGGAAAGAAGAAACACGGTGTCTAGCATGGCTGGACTCCAAAGCTCCAAACTCAGTGATATATGTCAACTTTGGTAGCCTTGCAGTGCTTACTGAGCAACAACTACTAGAATTCGGGATGGGACTAGCCAACTGCAAACAACATTTTCTATGGATAGTTAGGCCTGATTTGGTTACTGGTGGATCGGCGATTTTGCCAAAAGAATTTACAGAACTAAGTGAAGGAAGAGGCTTTATAGCAAGTTGGTGTCCACAAGAAGAAGTCCTCAACCATCCTTCAATTGGAGGGTTTTTAACACATTGTGGCTGGAATTCAACTCTTGAGAGCTTGTCAGCTGGAGTTCCAATGCTTTGTTGGCCTTTCTTTGCAGATCAACCAACAAACTGTAGATTTGCGTGCAAGGAGTGGGGGATCGGCATGGAGATGGATAACGATGTAAAAAGAGATAAAGTTGAGAATCTTGTAAGAGAACTAATGGAAGGAGAGGGAGGTAAGAAATTGAAGGACAAGGCCATGGAGTGGAAGAAACTGGCAGAAGAAGCCACAGGTCCTCATGGTTCGTCTAGGGTTAATTTGGACAACTTCGTAAACGAGGTTCTTCTCTGCTAGGACGACAATGATATCATCATTACACTTGTCAAACTCCATTTTTTATTCAAACTATACCAAGATTCAAGACTGTCTTATGTATGCTGTAATTGGAACCACGGTTCACTTCTGTGGCATCTAAAATCATGGTTTTTCCTTTCAAAAAATTTGCTGCAATAAAGTGTTAGTTTATGCTCTTGGTTGTAATTCTACGGGTGACATTATTATTTAATTAATAAAGACATTAATTATCTTTATGTATATTATTTACATTTGATTTTTAATACTAAGGGTAAAATCTTTAGAATAATTAATGTATAATTGAAATTATAGTGAGATCATAATTATGATATTCAATTTATTTTTATATATGATTCCCCAACTTGTTCCTAGTTATAGCATAATCAGAATGAGATACTGATGAAATGGTAAAACTGATACACATTATGCTTGTTTCTTATGAAGAAAATAATTGATTTCATAAATTAAAATACGGAGATATTTAATTTAACATGCAGGTATTTATAAGAGAATAAGTTCATTGAACTAATCCGATTATGGAGTTCCAATTATAATATTACTTTTGTGTTTGAGAATTTTCTCATTATGATAGTTATATAATTGATCTGCAGACTTGAGATTACCAAGGTATCTCATATAAGAATTACTATATTGATGCTACTTATGACCTGACATATTTAGGATAGTTCAATTGGTACTATTTGGATGCGGTATGAACCGTATGAAAATAGTTAAGTAAGTCAATAAAGGATTCATCACTCTAAAGTAATTAAAGAAAATGTTCTACTATTCTTGATTAGTAGTGATTTAAGAAATTCTCCAACCAGAGTGCATTGACATTTGAAAAGATGTCAAATATCAATTATAAATCAATTACTAATTAGAAAAAAAAGGAACATAATTTGATTCAAAAGAATAGACACTATATCCATACTTTTCCAATTAGAACATTAGATGACAAAATGATTAAGTTATACATCGTAAACATGTATGGACATGTTATGTCTAATTATTTTTACATTCCTGATATTTAAGTGGTCTTGAAATGTTGCTAGATATCAATTTTAATATATGATTATAAATTCTTTAACTGGATTAAAGATAAATTAAAAGCAGTTTTAAATTATTTAATTCTAATTATGAATTAGAATTTATAATTTATAGTCGTTCTCAATATATTAGGAACCTAGTGGGTAACATATAAAGAGCAATTTAAAAGAAAAAATCAATTTCAATTAAGTTAGACTTAATTGTAAAGTTTGAGAAACTTTAGGGATCAAATATGAGATATTTGATTATATTAAAAATTTTTAATAATAATTAAAGTCAAATATAATTAATTTAATTTTAATAAGATCAAATATGAGTTTCTATAAGTAAGAATAAGCGTAAGGAAGCTAGCACTCATGCTAATTTCCTCCCAAAGAGTTGGGTGTTTTTACTACTTTGTGGATGATGTTAGAGACTTGATGGATGGACAGCTTTTAGTTGACACATTAAAAAGTTTCGAAAGGAATTCAACAAAAATAATGAATAAGGTATAATTTCATATTTTAATAGCCAACTATGCAATGACAGAGGCTTTGGGGTTAACGGCATTTTTCCATCTGAGTTCAAACCAAGAAACATTGTAAGCCAGCCTGAAAATTTGGTGACAAAAAACATTGGTGAAGACACTTTTTGGGTTAGGGAGCCTGCAGATGCTATGAACAGAGGAAGTCACTTTTTATTAGTGGCTGGACTTAATCCTCAAAGCGAAGCATCTCATAATGACGCGATTTATTTTCAAATAAGCAATCAGCTTCTTTTTAACCGATAATGATTCTTTCTCATGCACAATTATGCACAAATGGCATGTTATTAAATTGTCAGCTCCTCCAAAAGTCTCATTATGGATTCTTTCTTTTCTAACAAGTACTTAAAGGTAAAATGATCCAAAAACGGTCACTTTATTTCCTAATAAATTAAATGAGATCTGAACTCATATAAAGTAAACAGATTGACGAAAAGCACCTTTTAAGTGGTTGCATTAAGCAAAATTCAATGTCGTTGATTCGTAAACCATCTTTGAAGTGGTTGAATATGTTAAGATATAGATTACAATATCATTGATGGCGTGTCAAACCAGCAAAAATAAATTCCTACTCTAGAACACTTAAGCGAGTAAAGTGGTGAATAGGGTCGAA
>JAOSBN010000177.1:1349173-1359502 GCA_027563595.1 Erythroxylum suave
TTCAAAGTACCAAACAAATATATAATATGGCACTAATTTCCAAAATTATATTATGTATAAATCAATTATGAATTAAATAATCCCTTATGTTCCATTCCAAAATTATTTTTCTTTAGGGTTAAAATCCATAATTATTTTACTAACCCAAAATGTTGTTCTTTAATGGCCCAAAGGCCCAAAATCAGTCCAGAAGTCGCCCATTGGTCCTTGAAAGCAGCATCTGGCGCGTGCGGAACACACGCCAGCATTTGCCCTGCTCTAAGCAGCTTCTGGTGCGTGTGGTACACGCGTCAGACGCTGCACCATCGTCTTACTTCGACGATGGTTGCGTTTCTGTTTCGTTTGCAGTTTTTTTTCTTTCCTTCCTAATCATGGGTCTACCGTTCATCTCTTTCTAATGTTCATCCACCATGTTCTTATTCGGTGGTCGACATAAAATCACTTCTTTGTGTTCATTCGTTTCTCTTTCTACAGATTTTATTCTAAACCAGAAACAATTCTTTGAGAGGCAGGAAAACACAAAACACAAGTTCTGTCATGCCAAAACATCGAAAAACAGCATTCCATACATGCAACAAAGCCAATACAAACAACACAAGCTCTGATACCAATTTTAAATAATTTCATGGATCGAAGAACAACATATAAAGACAAACCTGTCTCCATTGTTGTAAACATCCTCTTCTTGATCAAAAATTGATTCCCTCTCTTCTTCCTTTCTTTTATGTGTTTCTTCAATGGTTCAAAATCCCTTTCAATAAGTTTTGTATAAACTTATATATCACTACCAACCAACATGTCGTTTGGTAATTCAAAGAGAGAGGGAAAGGGTCATTGACCCATTTGAGATCCATTCTTTAATACTCAATAACCATTATCTTGGGTCCAATTCATAGGACTCAAATCTATAAGTCACATGGGACATAAAATAGACTAACACTTATTTGTGCCAGAGACAATCACATAAAATTGGTTTGTTCACAAATTAATTTACACATAGGGTTTTTCAAAATCAAACTTTGAGGCCTGGTCTACAGAAGGCAAAACTCTTTTATGAGAACTCTGTAATTGTAAAGGTGAATTAACCAACTTGCTTGGCAGTTCGGGTAAAGAATGTAAAGACAAGTGATTCTTTAATGTCTTCATTATTATCTAGCTTTGCACGTTTTTCTTTCTTGCTATGTTGTGATATGAAGTCCAAATCATCCTCATAAAATTTTACTCAATTTAATCTTGCATAATTGGGTCAATAACATCAATATAAAAAATTAGATGCAGAGTCTTCTGTACATTTCGTAGAATCAAAAATATTAAACGCTACTACTTCTTTATCAAACGCAAAAGATAAAAGTACTCTTATGGACATTAATCTGAGCTACTGTTGCTTTCGTGTATGGTTTGCGTAACAATATGATTTAAATTTGATGAAAACTCATCATTCATATCACTAATGTGAAAATCGGGGAAAAAATAGTTGGTTTACTTTAACTAGAACATCCTCAATAATGCCTTCAAGATATGAATTAGACCAATCGATTATCCCTTGTTTTCTTTAAAGATACTAAATTAAAAATCTTATAAATTGAGAGTGGCATAATATTTATTGATGTTCCTAAATCGAGCACACCCCATTCCAGTAATATTATTACCAATCACACGTGGTACAGTGAACATATTTGAGCATTTACTTTTCTAAGGTAATTTACTTTAAATGATCGGGAAACCGTTCTCTCCAACTTTAGTTTTCTCATCAGTTTTTGGTTTCTTTTGTTGGCGTATAGTTGCTTGAAAATTTTGACATATTGAGAAAGTTGCTTGATGGCATTCACCGGTGAAACACTAAAACGAAATGTCTTTAAAATATCTTGATCTACCTTCTCCTTCTTTGTTTTTTCCAAACTGCTACAAAATGGAGGTGTAAACAGAATTTTTGAATTAGGAAATACATGCTTACTACTTACCTCTTCAATTGGTGCATCTAAGGTTGGTTTTATTTTCTTTTTCCTTTCCAACTGAATTCAGCAAGGCGGCCTGCACTTCCTTGCCACTTCAAAAACTCATGGCACTAGCATTTTCTTTTTGGGTCAATTTTTGCTTGAGACGTTAGCTTCCCTTTATTAGCCTCCATTTTATTCAATGTAAAGGTAAGTTCTGAAATTTGGATTTCCAAGTTTTAGATGTTGACTCTTATTTTTAATAGAATGTTTGCATGTTGGTGGTTAAAGTTTTCACTATTTAATCCAAGGACACACATGAGCTTGATATTTGGTTCAATACAGGGGCCAATTTGTTTTAACTAAAAGATTGATGTTGCAAATGGTTACTAAGTTGTCAATATCTCAATTTTGGGTGCTCTTTTAATCAAGTTTGTATTGGTTTTAATAGGAGTTATATTTGTTAAGTTATGCCCTACAGTTAATCGGTTTGGTTGTAATTTAGTGATAATTATTTAAAGGCATTTTTTAACATGTACTTGTTTAGATGTATATGATAAAGTCTATTAAGATATGTGTTATGACATTTTGAGCATTAATTGTAATTAGACATTGTTGGTTATTTGTGGAATCTCTCTATAACGATTATACTACCTTATGTGGGACTCTTGAAGATAAAATTACATGAAAGATAAAATCCTAGTGAAGATAGAATTTATTATTGGGATAAAATCACCATATTTAAATAAAGATAGTGTGTAGATTTTTGGTGATTTTTGTAGCTATCTTTGGGAAGCCTATTTTGGTGATAATGTTTATCTAAGGTAGCTGAATTTGTGGAGATTTGGTAAATGTTATCGCCTACAACCAAATATAAAAAGAAACCAACTGCAACACAAATTAATGTAGTAGTGGAAAGTAGAGATTGTTCACACGAGAAATTCAGATGTTAATAGTTACGCAATAAAAGGAGGTTTTTAATTGTGAATTAAACAGAATTTAATTAGAATACGAAATAGAAAAATAACTAATAGCAAAACAATGAGAATTTAACAATCAATAGGAAGAAATCTCGGTTTCCGATCACCTTCATTATTGAACTTGCGTTGATCATCAACACTAAAAATAATTAATTTATTAGTTAAGCATTCGTCATGGTAAATTTCTTTACTTATTTTCTCTTATGTTTAGTTATCTGAAACACATATTCGAATTAACCCCTATTAATCAATAATCTGATATGATCTTAGATTTAATTAATTAATAGCTTTACGAATCAAGAAAATCAACGAACTAGACAACATACATACGATGTATATTTAGCCTAGACAACTATTTTTCCTGAAACCATGTCCTTAACGTATTAGACAAAAATCCTAGTACTACTTTTGATTAAAAGAATTCAACGTCAACCTGTTTAATCTAGCAATTGATTGAATAAAATCACAAACTAGTTTCACACCTAGTTGCAAAATCAAACAATCAAATAATAACCCAGAAAAATAATTAATACTTGACTAACAAATCGATTCAAATAAAGAACGAAAGTCTTACAACATTCAAAGTTCAATATATAACAAGGATTCAGTAAACCAAGAAATAAAAGTTTAGTTACCCAACCTTACAATTTTTCCTAACTATTTGGGACTGTCCACATTTGAGGCATTCTTGATTTTCTTCTTTGTTTCCTGTCCAGTCGTCGTCCTTGTTGCTTTATTTTTTTTCTTTCCTGCTGGACATTATCCTCCTCTATGGACATGCTTTGTTCCCCTTTTTCATCACTTGAGTTGCCACCTTTTCTTCTCTATTATGTTCTACCCTATTGTTGTGTTGATGTGACAAATAAACATTGGTGACCACCTTACTGTTTTCGCATAAATCCCTTAGCTGTGCGTTTTAAGCAAAACGCATGGACTGCATTTTTAGTGTGTCAATGTATGTCTGCGTTTTATCTCCCACAAGCTAGCATTTCGGTGCTTCCCATGTTGCTAGCGCTTTGCTCATGCTTCGTTGTTGTATTGGTCATCTACTCATGAAACACACACACGTTACTTGCTTTCCACATGTTGTGTGCTACTATTTTGTATTTAGTTAATTAATTGTTGATCTATGAATAGTGTCACTTCTCCTTTAAAAACCTACACTCACTCCTTTCTACTCTGCAGCCTTCAAATGCAAGGCTAAAGCCTTAAAAAAAATCCCTAAAAGATTCTACTGTTGACTGTCACATAGGAATCACTGCACGAGGTCATGTCTAGTTAGGTTCAACTCCTGGTTCAACTATTTTTGTCCCAAAATGTTTACAGTTCTTTCTATTTGGTTCCAAAATACACCTTGACATAAAACAAGATTAATTTCCATTAAGTATAACTTCAAACCTCAAAAACAAAGAAAATTAACACACAAAAAGATAAAAAATAAAGACACTAACAATATTATGATTGACGATTTGCAGCCGCGCTTCTGTTAAGTTTTGTGTGACCTTTTGGACTGAAGTCATTTAGTTTTTTGGCAGTGAAAAACTTGTAGTAAAGTTGTGTGTGCAGATGCACTTCTTTGTTTTTGTGTGAGTAATTACATGCTCTATTGAGCTATTCTTGGCAATTGCAATTCTACACATGTGGGTGAATAATTGGATTGCTACTCCATCATTTTTGTGACGAAAAAACTACAATTATTTGTGTCAAGTGTGCAGCTGTATTTTGTGATATTTTGATGATGAAACATATATCTGATTGATGATTTGTGTGGCTGTGTTTCTTGACTGGTGGCATGAATTTTCTGTTATGTCCAAGTATTGTTTTGTGTGAAAATCCCAACAATTTTCGTGTGCTTTGCAACTCCATTGGTTTAACGTTTCGGTGATGAAATGTTTGTTATTTTGTTGAGTTTTTGTGGTTACTGTGCATGGGATGTTTCAATGACAATATCAAAGGTTCACAACAAATTTCTTGGTGGACAATTTCCCATTCTTTCACTTATGAAACTGCATATTTGGGAGAGTTGTTTTCTCTTCTCAAGTGTTTAATCACTTGAGTTTTTTAATTCTTATATCTTTATTATCAAACATTGTTGTGAAAATCCTCGGTTGAGTAAGCACAAGTTGGTTGTGTTATTGTGAATGATTTACTTTCACAGGTTGTAACGACGAGAGATAATGTCAAGGGTTGGGTGAGTCAGCTCTGTAATGCCTTGAGTAAAACTATCGTTGTTCCTTGGTGAAAGTGATTAAGCTAGGTGAGGGTCCCGCAAACGTAGGTAACATGTACCAAACTGCGTTACCAAATCTCGGATGTTGATTGTTTATTTCTCGTTTAATTTTTCTATTTCATTTGTGCTAGAAAATTTATAGTTGCTAACACAATTGTTTTATATCAAACAACCATTGCGACTAAACCAGAATTTTTGTGAAACTATATCATTTCATATTTTCAAAGTCCATTGGATAATTTTACATTGCAAATGAAATAATAAGGAGATTATAATTATAAAATTCATGCTGCATTTATATGTTATCCCTAAATTGTTCATAGTCATTGTTATATTAAGATTGGACATTAATAGAATTTAAAAAGACTAATACATGTTTTTGTTTTCTTATGAAGGAACTGGTCGATCTCATAGGCTAAATATGAAGATACGTAAACAAACATGTGAGTTCTTATTGGATAACAAGTTCACTAAACAGACCTGATATGAGAAATCCATTTGGAACATTTCTTGTACGTCTATAGAATTCTCATTGTGATGATTGTATAAGTATTCCTTTGACTTGAGGTCACCAAAGTTATCTTATGTAGGGATTGCTATGTTTTAATACTGCTTATAACCTATTCAATCATGGGTTGGTCAATTAGTAGTCATTGGATATAGCACGAATTATATAGAGGTAGTTGTGTAATCAAGATAAGATTCATCAACTTAAAGTAATTAGGGAGAATGTTTCAGTGTTTTTTATTAGTATTGATTTAGTAAATCCTTAATTAAGGTGGAATGACGCTTTATAAATAGTTTACAATTGTCATTAATTGAATCAATAGCTAAAAATGGAGAACCAATATGATTGGAGTCAAATTAGAGTAGACATTAATTCTATGCTTTATGTTTAATCGAAACAATGTATAATAAAATGATTGAATTATATAGAAAAATCATGTACGGAAAGATTTGTCAAAACCATTTTAACATTCCTAAATATTTGGGTGGTCATGATGTGTTGCTAGACGTCAATCTTCATCTATGATTATAAATTGTTTAGATGGAGAATTAAAGATAAATTAAAAGGAATTTTATTTTATCTAATTCTAATTATGAATTATAATTATAATTTATGATCATTGCCAACATATTTAGGAATCTAATGGGTCTCACATAAAGAATGAGTTAAAGAGAACAAAGTTATTTTAATCAAGTTGGACTTAAGTGTAAAGTTTGAGAAACTTTATGATTAAATATGAGATATTTAATAAATAAGGATCAATATGAGATATTAAATCTTATTTGGGCATAATTAATATTTAATTAGAATTATTTGTAATTCTAATTAAACTTTAATTGAAATTAGAGTTTAATTTCAATTAAATTACTAAAATGTTCAAAACATATTATAAATATGCTTAAACTCGATGGAACTAACACTTTTTACTTAAGTCTCTTCGTAAGAGTTATAGAGTTCTCTCAACCTATTTTGTAGATACTATTAGAGGTCAGACACTTATGCTGCTACGGTAATTAAGATGGATAGGATTCAGAAATGATTTAAGGGATATGACAAGAACAAGATCAAGCTTCGAAATAAGGTAAAAATTATGATTTCGCTTTATTATGTTTTATATATTAATCATATTATAAAATTAAAGTGATATTAGTTTTCAAGAAACTAATTTGGGAAAAATTTCGCAATTATTATACTACAGTTGTGATCAAATCCTGACCTGATTTCCCAACAATATTTCCTTGACTACCAAGCCTACTATCACATTCACCTGAGGAATTGCAGCTTCTTAAATTTATTGCACTTATTAGAGGAGTGTTTTAGAATTGTATGCCATAGACCTTTAACTATCAAACATATCCCAAAACTACTTTTTTACAATATTTTAAAAATTGGATAGGATCGATCGAATAATACCGATTGAACCTTTAAACTTTAAAACTTTTCTTTGACCGGTTCGATGTTCGGTCCGATTTTTTAAACTTTAGTTTTCTAACAAGAGAAACTAGTTTTGAAAGTTGAGTCTGGATATTAGAATGTCTTATCTCATTTACTTTTATAGATGTATCGTCTATCTTGACTCCAAATTATTATGAATTTGTTACCATGTTAGAGAATAAATCTCTTACTTTCCCAAGAATGTTTTTCTACAAGTGTTCCTTCACTTACAACATCTATTATGATTTGGTCTATGATAGTAATTCTTTGTAAAAGTACCTCAAGAATAATTGATTAAAAATTTGATGGTGTGGATAAGTCGTGCACAATTAATTAAGACGCTCTCAAGTTTTTATATAAAGTTTCTCAATTTGTAGGATCAGTCTCTCTGATTACCTTCCAAATTGTTCCAACCCTTGAAACTGGAAAGAATTTTCCAAGAACTTTCTCTGCGAGTCATTCCAAATTCTTTTTGATGTTAAAAGAAGGCAGTAAAACCAGTCTTTCTCTTTGTCCGCCAACTAGAATGGAAAAAGTTCTCAATTTTATTTATTCCTCTTTCACTCCTTGTAGCTTCATGGTTTAAAAGACCTCTCACCACCAAAATATCCTCTGATCTCTCACTAACAAAATTACCAACGTACTTTTTACTACTTTCCAGATTTGGAAAGTTTCCAACAGGAGCTGGTGATGCCCCATGCAACTCTCGAGGCATCCGCGTCTGGGAACAAGGAGATAGAGGAGGGTGAAATAGCTAAAGAAGGGAACTGAGTAGTGAAGAGCGTTAGAGGCTTGGAGTTATCTAACGAGGATTTTCCAGAACTTCAAAGCTCAGGGAAATCCATGTCCAAAGGTACTGGGAGTACGATACAAAGCAAGAAAGAAGATCTAGCCTCCCCCAGGAACTCTTGGAAGTTGAAGGTTGCTGCCTCAACTGTTAAGCTAACCCATTGCATGGATGTTATGGTCGTTGGGAATTTAACTCCCCCAAAAGATTTGTTGGATGCAGAAGCAGCTATTTGGTCCTCAGCGCTGGTGGGATATTTCTGGAGCAAGAGACCATCTTACCTGTAGGTAAAACCATGGGCGTTAGAGAAATAGGGCAAGAAAGGGCTAGAAAGGACCATGCTCGCTGAGGAGGACAAATTTATCTTCAAATTTTCCAGTGAAAGCAACTTGAATGAGATGATAGAATTATAACCATGGCATACAGGAGGACAACCGATGTTTTTACAAAAATGGAGACTTGGTATGTGCTTAGATACCAGTAGCATCGAGTCAATTACCATTTGGGTCATTTTTCACAATGTTCCACTTGAGTTTTGGACAATGAACGGGTTGAGCTTCTTAGCTGGTTCAGTGGGGAAGCCCATTTTTATGAATACTCAAACAAAGAGGAAGGAAAGAATTTGTTATGCCAAGATCTATATGGAAATAGAGAAGGATAGTGAGCTCCCAAAGGCATTACCAGTGATGAAGCTAAGCGAGGATGGGGAGCTAGTTAAAGAGGTAATCCAAATCAGTTATCCTTGCAAGCCTCGGATGAGTCAAAAAGTGTGGAAACCAATTAGAAAAAGGTTTATTATAGCTACCTACAATGAGATTACGAGGGTGGGGGAAATTACAACCGAAGGGGAACCTCAGATAGATGTTAGTAAACAACTTTAAAATGTGGTTGATGAGCATATGGGGGAAAAGGAACTAAACCTGAGCAGACAAGAGGAACAACATCTTGAGGGGATTACGGAGGAGAAGATTGAAAATGCTGAGCCACAAACTAATGAAGATGCTTCTCAAACTTCAAGGTATGAAGATGATCTGGATAAGCGAACAAAACTGGATGACTTCAAGCTGGTCATTAAAAATCAAGCTGGTTATTAAAAACAGAAGAAAGTCAACTAGATCCAGAGGAAAGAATAGGTTCAGGGAGCTTCAAACTCCCACCTAATTTATGAATATCTTATTTTGGAATATAAGAGGGCTCAACGACCCCCTTAAACAAAGTGCTTCTACAACTCAATATTGGCTCGAAGAAATAGAAATAAAATTACTATGTTAGCTTATGATATGGGTTATTTTTGTACGAGGCAGGATGAGATTGAGAACACCGCGATTAATTTTTTTCAAGAATCTACTGGGAATGCCTGAATCAAGTGGAAGAGGAGATCTTAATTGGGTTATTAAAGAGAAAATTAGTCTAAAAGCCAGGAAAGTCTTAATGATCAGTCCAATATCAGTGCAGGAAATTGAGAACACTCTCTTCAGCTTGAACCCATCTAAGGCTTCTGGCCCTTATGGCTTTAACGCCCATTTCTTTCAAAAGACTCCAGAGCATTATTAGTGAGTTGGTGGTGGAAGCAGGCCAATAATTTTTTTTACTCCAAAATTCTTAGGGAAATCAACAAAACATACATCTTCCTCATCCCAAAGATTAGAAACCCCACTTGCATGAAAGATTTATGCCCCTTACAACACCATATACAAACTCATTTCAAAGATAATTGCAAATAGATTGAAGAAATATATGGAACTCCTTATCAGTATATCCCAAGGTGCTTTGTTCAGGGAAGAAGCATCGGGGATAACATCCTGATTGTCCAAGAATTTATGAGAGAATACACTTCCAAGAAGGCTACTAATTAAGAACTACTACAAAATTGATTTAGCATTGGGGATAACATCCTGACTGTCCAAGAATTTATGAGGGAATACACTTCCAAGAGAGCTATTAAGAGCTACTATATCAAAATTGATTTTTTAAAGCCTTTAATACAATTAAATGGGAATTCATCATTAATTATCTTGATGCTTTTGGACTTACAGAAGTATTTATGGGATGGATAGAAGAATGCATTATATTAGCAAATTTCAACTTGCTAATCAATGGAAGTCCAACAAATTTCTTCAAGAATTTTAAAGGAATTAGGTAGGGGGACCCACCATCTTCCCCTATCTTTTCTCACTAGCCATTGAAGTCCTCTCCAGAATGTTGGCAACCCTTAATAATCCAAATTTCAAATTTCAACACAAATGCAAAGTGTTGAAGCTAAATCATTTATCTTTTGCAGATAATCTACTATTGTTGCGTGAGGAGAAACTCATTCATTAACTCTAATGATGAGGATTCTTAAGGAATTCAGCAAACTAACAAGTTTGACCATTAACTTTCATAAAATCTGTATGTTTATTTCATCACATATGCAGAATGGGGAAGAGTTAAGCATGTCCCAAATTTGTTCCCCA
>JAOSBN010000177.1:1390462-1402795 GCA_027563595.1 Erythroxylum suave
AATAAGAATACAAACAAAATTTACCTCAGTGCTGGATAAACCATGCAATGAGTCTGTGAGTCCATCTCCTAAATCAAACAGGGCCAAAGAAAAAAGATGTGATTGGAAAGTCAATTCATTTATCTCATTGATTCATCAAAATTTTACCAGTGGTGGCCAGAAGTTCTGGTGTTCAATAATAAAGAAGGTGTAAGCAAGTTTACAGAATAATATGCCAATATTAGGCAGAACGATCTGCCAAGATTTTGTGTTATTAAAACACAGAAGATAAGCAAAGGAATATTGGCAGCAATTAACCAAATTACCTGTAAAGTTTCCGGAAACAAATGCACGTGAAGCATCTCTGAATATAGGAATGATAAAGATTTCAGCCGTCAATATATGAGAGTAGAGATAAACAGAAAGCAAAATACTTAAAAAAGAAAACTCTGCATATAGACCTCAATAGGTCTTATTCAACAAAATATTATCAGATGAAGGATTGTAAAATCATTACATAATTAAAATCAAAGAACATCAAACTTGGAACTAATATTTTAGCTAACTGCATGGAAGCATCATATACATGCGAAAGTTGGAATAGTTGCATAAAGAACAATCCAAAGCACAAACCTTCCAGCAAAATGATTGTAACCCCCTCCTACACCATAGTGAGATTTTCCTTTAGTTACATCAAACACCGATCTGATACAAATACAGTAAATTTCATCTAGTCATGATATTAAATTACTAAACGCCAAATACAACACATTCACGTACCCAAGAATTCCTAAAAGTATAGGCAATGATTCATCAGTTCCATTATACAAGGCAAGCACTTCAGCATTGAACAATCTCTACAACAAGAAGCGAGAATCAAGTCATGTTCGAAGACCAACAATAAGCTAATCAAACATAAAGCACACAACCAAACTAGTTAAACCATCAAGGGCAAGATGGGTAAAGTTCAAATCTTTAAAAATCCCAGAAAAAGGAAAATCAAAATTCTTCAGTTTCAACAAATTAAGAACAACGCAACGCACATTTCAACATCTGGGTTAGCATAGATAACTATAAAGGTGAAAACTTGCCTGTCAAAAAGTGCTAAAACAAAAAATTTGAATTAAATTAATGAACCGTTAGATTGAAATAAAAGTGATTAATGAAAGAAAAAAGAGAGGAGAGTGAGGTAAGACCTGTTGAAGAGTAGTGCTGTTGTTGTGGTTGATGGGAAGACTGAATCTAACTATAATAGCAATAAGAGCAGCCAAAATTGTGATCCAGACAGAAGGAGATGTTGCCAGTCTCTTCAAGAAACTAGCCATACTTTCCTTTCTTTGTGCTTCTTGAAGTGAGAACAAAGCCAAAGACAACAGTCCTTTTGACTGTTGTTAGTTCCCCTCTATTTTCCACTTAAGATCTCTCAAATTTCTAATCTTTCTTCCATTTTAAGCAATATTAAAAGCATTTTTAATCTCTCAATTTTCTGCTTAAAATTCATTTTGTTCACAAATTTTAATAACACATACTTTTTTTATCAAATATGATATATTAATTTTATTCCCACAAATTTCATAATTAAAATATTAAAACAAATTGTCCTTTTTTTTCTCTTAATAGAATTGTTAATACAATACAATTTTTTATATAAAAGTAAATTCGTTTTTATATATAACTCAAATAGTTTTTCTTTTAATTATTATCATTATCATCTTTATATAAAATGCAACTAGTCCTCACTGTAAAAGCATGAGGACGACAGCATGTGAATTTTTTTGTCTTATTGAACACAGTCCCGAGGGGGCCAAGACGGCAGCAACTAGGACGATAACCACGACAAATTCCGAGTTTCTCCAGAACTTCCTTTCTTCTTTGTCTCTTGACGCGCTCTTTGCAGTAGCTTTCTTCACTCCCTGGTTTGTTTTTACCTTTCTTTTCATGAAGTTTCTCATGTCGATCTGTTTCAAGTGAATATCTGTTTAAATAGATTAAAAAGAAGAGTGCTCTCCGCTCTGAATGCCATTACTTTGATCGATAGTCATCAGCTTGATGAATTGTTTCATAACTTTTTTTCCCACTTAATTTGGTCGATGTCGATGACCTGCAATGCATTGTTGGTGTTAAATCTGTGAGATTGTTAGGAAAGATCTTAGTTTGATGGACTAGTCTTGTTTAGTTTGTTTCAGGGATGCGATTCTGATAGTAAATAGTTTGATTTTGTTGCAGGGAAGTGGTTAATTTGATTGTTTATTGTGTAGGGAGAAAAGGGTAAGTGAAAGATGGGATTGAAACAGGCTATCAAGAGCCTGGATGCGTTTCCTCGTGCAGAGGACCACTTGTTGCAGAAGACACAATCTGGTGCTTTTGGTAATCCAAATTTCCTACTGCCATTTCTCTCTCATAGTCTCTCTCCCTCTCTTTTTTAACACTTTAAATCTATACTTATCTTATATCGATCTTTAAATTTAAGTGACATGCATATTAGCATTGTTTATAGGTCTGAGTTAGCTCAAAGCATGCAAAAACATCATAAATTCAGTTAATTTCTAAGTGGTTAGTTTACTATTGGTCAATTTCCTGATACTCTTTTCCCCTTTTTGTGTAGTTTCCGTAGTTGGTCTTGTTATAATGGCTACTTTGTTCGTTCATGAGCTGTCATATTATCTTAGCACATACACAGTTCATCAGGTGAGTGAGTGTTGAATCTTTGTTTCTTTGGTGTCATTGTGTTTATTTGATTGGCAAGCTATGAAAATCTTTGGAATTTCAATTATTTACTATCCTAAGAAAAATGGTAGAAATGAGACTATAAAGAACCATATGGTTATTTCTTCTATTTAAATTGTTTATAAGCTAAATATAGTTCTTATAAACCTCTTGCAATAAAACACTGTAATTGATGATGAAAGTTATTTTTAGTGATTTCCTGAAAATTCTAGCCTTTTTATTGTCAAACTAAATCACCACAACTAGAAGTGACCTTCTAGTTTTATTTTTTCTTGTTATTTTAAGGCAATGGATTATTATATTTACTCCAAAACCAATAATATGTTGAACACAAACATTCTTACATGCTTGGTTCGAGTAGCACTCTTCATTTCTTGAATCTATATAATAGGAATTGATGATATAACAATATAAAATGTAAATTATCAGTTATGCGAAAATAAATTTAATTGTTTGGGTGTAACTTCCTAATAGCATTATTGAAAGCCTAGTTGATAGAGAATCATTCTTGATGCATTTTCCAATTCATTTGCAAGCCAATTCTCAGGCAAAAATGAATTAGTGGTTACAAATTCCCATATTCAATAGGCGCTTGTAAACATGATTTCAGTAAACTGTAGTTTGTTGTTCATGTGATGAGTTATCTTATCTATAACTTCAGTATTTTGTATATGTTGTTATATTCTAAAAGTACATATATAATCTGAAGTTGCCTGTACTTGTCAGATGTCTGTGGATCTGAAACGAGGAGAAACTCTTCCAATTCACATCAATATGACGTTTCCATCATTACCATGTGATGGTTGGCCATTTTCTTGAACTGATTGTGAATTTATATTTTGATCCTTTATCTGTTTCATCTTTGATAATGATGCAGTGCTGATTTGTTTATTTTCATATCTTTTGATCTTGGATTACCAAAAACCTGATTTGTGCAGTCGTAAGTGTGGATGCCATTGACATGTCGGGAAAGCATGAAGTGGATCTTGATACAAACATATGGAAAGTAAGATATAGCAATTTTTCTTGTTAAGAAAATGATAGGACAATTCTGCTTGATGAATTTGGTTTGGACCCCACTCACTGTTTATTTTTGTATGGAGAATGAATCTTTTTCTTTGTAACCCACAGACACTTACTGGAGTCTTATTGTTCTTATTTTTGTTGTTCTTTTCTCAAATATTATTTGGTAGGGAAAGAGCAATGCTTAAAGAATAGTGCTAGTTGTATTGGATATAAGCTAATACTTGCATCTTTACTGCTAGTTATGGAATAAGCTTTTCTTATCTCTAGTATATATTATGTATTGACCTGGCCCAGTCAAAATTTTGCAGCTTCGACTTGACAGTCATGGTCATATCATTGGCACTGAGTATTTGTCGGACCTTGTCGAAAAGGAACATGAGGGTCATAAGCCTGGTATGCTTGTGGAATTATATATTTCTTTTCCAGTTTGATTTGACAGATATTCCTCCAACTTTGAGATCCTCCCCTATATTTTTTTCCACATATAAGAGTTCATTATTTTGTTTAGAAATTGATGCGGTGGATTTAAATTTGCAGCTTTGAAATCATTTTCTTGTTTCTTGTTTCTTTTTCTATTTTTGTTCCTTTGGATAATTGAAATGCAATATTTTTTATGTCCATTTAATTGACATATTCAATTGATGTTTTCTGGAGATTATGCTATGGCTTTATTTGCTCAATATGGAGCTCATTGGTGGCTTTACATATGTGGTTAGACTGAAATATTCTCAGCCGTTTACAGTTCCTTGACAATATAGATATATTGATTGATCTTCTTCAACAGTTTCTTTTGTATTAGTTATAGCCCCTGTACTGTATTAAAAAGAAATAAAATGCCATATGTATACATTTAATTTAATTTTTCATGTAAGATCTTACCTCGTTCTAGTATTAATTAGTTTGATCTTATGTGCATGATCTTAAATTATTTCTTTGATGAACAAAAACTTTTCATAGATGCTTATGATGGGGTTTGATGTTCTGTTGATCACTCTTGGGTTATTTGTTCGATATCCATTTTGTAGGGAATGATCTACTATGGGGTGCAATCACAAGTTAAAATGGGAAAATTTAGGGGAAATTGTTGTTTTAATGAATAATCCATTTTAGTTTTCCAAGTACTGTAATTATCGATGGGATAAAGATTTCTTTTTGGTGCATAGTTGTATGCTGTTAAATATGATTTATATGTTGTCTTTATTCTTTTGTTTTTTCATACTTCCTTTTGTATAACTTATTCTATATACTGAAAGATGTATGGAGCTTACATGGCCTGGTAATATCTAGTTTCATCTGTTACTAAAAGGGCTTCAATTCAGTTCAAAGTCCTAAGTATTTTAGCTATTCTGACCTTGTTGAGATAATTGGTGCCTCATTAATGACTGATCAGATCATCACAATGATCATCATGGGGATGGTGAATCGAATCATCATACTCATGGCTTTGATCTGGAGGCTGAAAAATTGATCAAGAATGTGAAGCAGGCATTGGCACACGGAGAAGGATGTCGGGTATCTACCCTTTAGTATTTCTGTTATTGTCAGAAGCTAATTTGTCGTCATTGCTTGTTTATCTATTGGCTCAATTTCTTTTGCAGGTTTATGGTGTTCTTGATGTCCAAAGGGTTGCTGGAAACTTTCATATCTCAGTTCATGGCCTAAATATTTTTGTTGCTCAAATGGTCAGGACCATTATTGTTGGAGGATCACTTCGTTTCTTAAAAAAATTTCTGGTGTTCCTACTTTAATCTGAAAGATGTTTGATAATTTCTTTCTGTTGGTACATTGGAAAGCATAAAGGTGCCACCAGGATTGAAATCATGATAGAGAAGGAGCTTTTAACCCCCTCCATTCAGCCACATGGCTCAATGACAATTTCTGTTTTGTTTATGTTATTAATAATTGCGCATTTAATGTTGTAATTTTTTCTGTGAAGCTAATTCCTTCAATTTATACTTTCAGATCTTTGAAGGTTCTATTCATGTGAATGTAAGCCACACCATTCATGATTTATCATTTGGCCCAAAATATCCAGGAATTCACAACCCTCTAGATGGGACAGTGCGAATTCTGCATGACGGAAGTGGAATTTTCAAATATTACATTAAGGTGGGGTGTTAGGAAAACTGTAAATCTGTTTCATAATTATGTTTCCTGCCCTCTTGACTGGGGCTATGATGCTGAGTTGGAATTGACAGCTGGCGTGTTAAGGATATATTTTCTAAGGTTAATTTAAATGATTAACGTTTCAACTCTGAATCCCAGAGGGACAATAAAACTATGGCCACTCCTTGAAAGCCAGACAGCATTGCGTCTCCTCTTTTTGACTTAGCATACCTCTCTGTTCTTGTCATGCAATAGTAATACCAAGTAGAAATATCTCATACATTTGGGAAGGGAGGCATGAAGCAGGATTTAAACCACTGTCAAAAGTGAACGGTAGATTCTCATTGATACATCTAAATCGCCATTTCCGTTGTGACAATTGAAACCATTCTTTTTAGTGTTTATCATGTCCTTTAGGTATAAAGTTGATTTTTCCTCCCTTTTCTGTTCAATGTTCCCTTAGAGCCCCTTGTGAGATGCTGTAACCTTAGCTAACCTCTTATGTATTGACAAGTTGGATACTCCAACTCTTTTAAGTCCATTGCATTTTACAGTATTTTGAGATGAAGATTTCATTTGTTGACTGTAGGGTTCAGCTTAGTTCCAAAGAAGGTTTCGTGAAGTTTCTTATGTTATAATTTCCCTGGAAAGATTTTGTAACTAGCTTGTCTTTAATGGACCTGGAAGATTATTGGTTTTGATTCTAGGTTTCCCTTGATTGATATAACCTGTATATCTGAATGCATTTTGCTTTGGCTTTGTGTTGGCAGATTGTTCCTACTGAATACAGATACATCTCAAAAGAAGTGTTGCCGACAAATCAGTTTTCTGTCACTGAATATTTCACCCCTATGACTGAATTTGATAGGTCATGGCCAGGTTGGATTTCTTTAGAATTTCCATCATATTCCCCAATTGAACTTGATTTAAATACTAAAACTTTGAACAATTGTCCATTTACGCAGCCGTTTACTTCTTGTATGATTTATCCCCTATCACTGTAACAATCAAAGAAGAAAGGCGCAGTTTTCTCCACTTCATAACTCGTCTTTGTGCAGTTTTAGGTGGCACATTTGCCCTAACTGGTAAGCTTACAATTTAAATGCTGTGCTTTGTTAAACTTAAAAAAAGTGGGCAGTTTCCAACAAATTGGTAGGGTGGTGCTTACACACTGGGATAGAAATGTACTCTCGTATCTTCTTTGAGGAGGTGGAATTGCTTGAAATTTAATTATATCCTTGCTGATTTAAGCACTTGGAATGCTGTTTTTATGGGGATCTACATGAGCTTGAATTCTCATGGTGAATGAGATTGAACCAAATTAATAAATTAGTCACAATATTTATGGCCAAGTTAATACATGATGGATCAGCTACTTTTGCACAATATTAATATAAATTCCTTCTCTTATGACGTATGGATGCAATTGTGGTTCTCTTGCAGGAATGTTAGATAGATGGATGTTCATGTTTCTTGAGGCACTAACAAAACCTAGCCCAAGACGTAGTTACCGATGAACGTGAGTTCTAGACCAAACTTCAATGCTCAATGTCATCTCCAAGGAAGAGCAGATGCATATGAAGTTCCAAAGTTTCAACCTTGATCTTCAATTAGATTGCAGAGGGCTAAACCTCATTTTCTTATGGTATTAACATCCGTATCAACTTTCTGGCTATTGGTAGTGAAAATAGAACTGTTAGTCGTTGGGATGCTTCTGTTACATTCTTTTAATGTTTGGTCATCATCTCTTGATAGAATTTTGGGAGAGAAGTGATGTCTGAAATAGTTGTTGTACATGTAAAAATGTTTTATGCAGACCACAGTTTTGATACTATTTCGCCTTGATAGGCTCATGGAGGTTGCCCAAGTTGATGGCATTGTGGATTGCTCTAAAATGCATTCAGGTTAAAGGAACTCACTACAACCTAGAGAAGAAGCATAAACTGTTACTATCACTCCAAAAGCCAAGGCATATGCAATCTTGTGATTTGATGATCTTGAGATTTAACTGTCTTAGTAACACGATTCACTAAGTTTGGACCCCCAGCCTTCTATATCTGGATTTTAGTTCAGATGACAGTTTAACAGATGCCTATCTGTATGGTCAAGTTCAAGAACGTGGAACTCTTACTGATAAAAGCTATTCTGCTCTATATATGGTCTGCTATTTCTCCTAGGGTAACTTATGGTAATGATATTTAGTTCCGTAACAGGAGCAACTAACATGGCTAAGATTGAATTTTACTCCTAGGTTGCATTCAGCCATCCTTCAAAGATGTATGTAAAGGAAATAGAGCACATTAACGCATCCACATGCACTAAGGAATGATATATATAATACGTTTATTGCTTAGAATAGATAAAACCCTGTCTTCCATATAAACACCAACTCATGTCCTATATTCACCTCACCGCTCTTTGTAGTCGGTCACTTCCCAGTCAGGACATGGTTTGTCTCAAGTGACATGGTTTGTCTCAAGTTGGCACTTTCTGTGCTTCATTCTTCAGTATATAGATGAAATTGGCGTTTTTCAGCAGATTGCCATATTCTAGCTCGCTTATTATTCTACTTGCAACTATGTTGGGTGCATTTGATTGATTTATTTTTCTATATTCAAAGTTCAGCTGTACTGTTTACACGAGCTTAAGATATTTGGAGTTGGAAAAGTACAGTGATTGGAGATTGGGAACAAAATGAAGAATATCAGTGCTAGAAACGTTGTTGTTAGAACCAGTACTTGAGTGGTTTTGATGCTATAGTTGGTCTCTCCTCTTTTCCTTTCTTGTTCTAATCGTTTTAGGATTCTGAATTTTCAGAAATTTCTTCCGTTGATTCTTCTGTCATCTACTTGGTAACAATCTTAGAAACATGCAAACAAGCATGGTTTATGTTAGTAAATTCACTAACCTTTCAAACTTCAGGAAACTTTTTTAGAAACAATGAAACCAACCCCACAAATTAAGAAGATACAAGTGCGAATTGAGCATTATATGAGACTTCTATATTCAGCTTGAATGTTATTCTGGCGGCTTTGCATATAAGCTTCTGCCATTCATTTGATAACGTGATTCAGATCCATGAGATGATTCCAAAAAAGACCAAACATAATAAGCAAATGATTTCTGATAATTTCACAATGGTCCTGTCTCACCGGGATGGATGTCTTCCTCACTATTTAATCCTGAAACACAGAGGAAACAATCAGATGCCAAGAAACCTGCAAGATCAGATATAAGAACATGATTCAATTATTGATAATATGCACACACCTCTTGCAGTCAATGGATGTAGAGATATTGTAAGGAAGATTAACACCACATGAGCTAGGAAGAACAGCCACACGTTTGGCATCAAACATCTTAGGGAATCTATTTGCAGCATCTTTTAGGCATTGGCAAGTCTGTTGATGGTCACGAATAGTTTTAGCATTATGGAAGGCAGTGTTGACCCCATCGCAGCAATCTGAAGATGGGGTTGACGAGCCCCTACCACGAATGTAACCAAGACATGGTTCCAGAGTTTCGTACACTTGGGCACAATTTATTTCGGCCTCCACACTAATTGCCAAAGTTACTGCAATGCACACTAGAGCTATGCAGACTAACTTTTTGACACAATCCATTCTATCCTGACCTTTTCATCAAGCAGTCTGAGACTTTCAGGAGTGTTTGGAACTGGTAATGAAGTGTGTTCAACAAGCGGAAGAGTGGGGCTATAAATAGATTTGTATATCTAGAGTGTCTGGAGATAGAGACAATAAGTTGACAGACATGTTTTGCTAACTATATAGTTCCTCAAAACTTGATGTTCTATGCTCTTGAATTGTCCATTGGCTCCTCTCTAGAATTATCATTTTGTATTTATTTTGACATACAAGCTTAGAATTTTGAGATCCTAAAATATATGTCGACACAATCAGTCTTATATTTGAGGACATAATACATATATTCTTGGAAAAACGTATTCTAATTTTTAGTTTTTTGACAAAATTCTTTCTCTTAGTTTTTAGTTAAAAAAATAACAACGAAACATAAGCCATATGAACATTATCCGTGAACTAATAAAATTTCACTAATATTATAACTCTAACTCAATTCTTAAACTCAATCCAAATTAATTAAAATTGATTTATATTAATAATTTAAGATAATTATAATAAATTATTAATTTAATTAGTTTGAATCGAATTTAAAAGTTTATATTCAATTGTCGTGTAAATAGCATTTGATTAATCTAATTCTAATATTCATATAGTTATTTAACTAAAGTTTTTTAGGAGATTTTCTTTGAAAAATTATAAAATAAAAGGAGTTTTTTTAAATTTTAAAAATTAAGCGATCTTTTTAAAATGTTTTAAACTACGTAAGAAATGTACGTCTGTTGCGATATAAACTATTATCATATTATTTAATAATGAATCAATAGTTTTCAGTGATTGATTCTTGAAGGCGTACTTGTACTTAATTGTTTAAACATTTTTATTTTTTCTTTTATTATTATTTTTTACTATCTATTTTTTCAACATTATCTTATTAAAATGAGACGAAAGTTGGAATTGCGTAAGCCGTATCATATCTTTGTACTGTTCAAATGACTCAATGATCCATTTTGTGTTTCAGACACCCCTGATATTATTTGTAAGCAATATTTGCATGCAACCCACGAGTTTCTTCCTATACATTCCTATTATTTAGATACATAACGTACGAAAGAAAAATTAGAATCTTGGGATTGTGTTGTTCTAAATGTGAGGAATAGATAGATATTAACAAGAAGAGTTTTCAAAGGGACATAATGGCAATGTCCTTGAACTTTTATTCACCATAAAAGTTCAAGTTTTTGATGATATCGAGATTGAGTCATAGGTCATGTCGTACTTTAATTAGGTTGACAAGGTTTTCTAAAGCCTAAAGAATCCCTTAAATCCTGTACTTCAATTATTACGCTTCAATTTTATTTGATTAAATTTTATTTACATATTTATATGAGATTTATATAAATGTGTGGATGAGATTTAATGGAACATAATAAAAACATTAAAATTGAAATAAAAGATCTGACCATAAAAAAGTTGGTCGTAATTAATTGAGTTCTAAGTCAAGTATGGATTATCATTTTTTGAAAAATTTAAATTTCAAACCTATATCCGGGTTCAGCATGTCTCATTATCATCTTTAATATATCAAGCTAAAGAAAATTAATGAAGAGTTTATAAAGGATTTTATACCATTCAATTATATATATATATATATTTATATCCTTAACTTTCCTCTCAATTCATACTAATGGAAGAAAAAAAAATGGTTTGTTGAAACAAAAAATCAAGAATTCTCAATTTGCTGATACAAGTGATTTTTTTTGGCAAATTAATTATGTTTTGATTTGATTGGAAATTGCTTCTTGAATTGGAGTAATACTTTTAAGGCATGTCTACTTCCTTTATATTCTAAAAGAAAATAATTCATAAGATGATAAATGTGAAAATTAAAAATTTTAGTTTTTCAATTTAAATTCATGTTGTAATCATTTGATGATATATATTATAATATTTGAATTTAAATTAAATAAACACCAATTTATAAATATAAATTAACAAAACGAAGTAGAAATTCAAAACAAAATTTTCACCAGTAATTTTGTAATGGATATGCCAAAAATGTTGAGTTTTGGTTCTTTTAGGATTGTTCAAATGACTACTAAATGTCAATTTTCAGGTATATTCAGGTAGCTAATTGTCATAGGCTCAAAGCCAAGATGTAAATAATAGGCTAATCAAACAAAGATTCGGAAGTTTTGGAGGCATAAGTACAAATTAAGATGGATCTTAGCATCGTCGAACAAGCACTGACACGTTTATTGGTATAACCAACGTGTACATTCTAAGTGTATCCTTTACTATTAATTATCTCAATTTTTTTAGTACGTTAATTTCTATTTCTACCCGGGGCAGTCTTCATTTAATTGTATCATATTTTTAATAGATGAAATGAATATAATGTCCTTATTGTAACATATAGCATAAACCTTATTACGTATTTCAGATCATTCATGAAAGGGTTGAAAATAAAAGAAATGTAGAATACTTGATTTAGGTTCCATCTCAACTTCCGAAGCAGTTTTCGAGACCAAAACAAACTCCAATCACCAGAGATATTTACAGCAAATGATCACCAATATATGATTAACGCTTTTTTTAATAGTTTTCTCAAAATGTTTAGCGAGTCAGATGATCCGTATGATTACGAATAATAAGAGCAACTGTATGAGACCTTAATCTATATATATAGTAAGCTCGATATGAGTCTGATTCACACTAATCGAGATCTATTTTTTTCCTACACTTCGACCTATTAGTTTAGATCATTTATTGAGTCACTTTATTACCCAGATATATTTACCAAACCTCTGAATGAAGAGCGTTTTAAAGAAATCAGACGAAACCTTAACATGGTTATGTTAACAGATCAATCGTCTAATTTTTCAAAAAGTTAAGA
>JAOSBN010000177.1:1439490-1455406 GCA_027563595.1 Erythroxylum suave
GGGTGTTCTGTCTTTGTACATATTCCTAAGGCAGAACGTACTAAATTCGAACCATGTGCCGAAAAATGTGTCTTTGTCGAGTATGGGGTTCATCAAAAAGGCTACCGATGTTATAATCCAAAAACCCGTCGTATTCATGTCACCATGGATTGTGACTTCCTGGAAACTGAGTACTATTATTCTAGCACAACCCAATCCACTGTTCAAGGGGAGAACAAGGTAGAACCACTGAATTGGTTGTTTCATACTACTGGATCACCTATACACCAGTCTGTGGTCCCTAGTCAGACAAATGATCGTCCTCATGAGCTCGATGACATAGTACAACCCGACCACGACACGAATACGCCCAATCGGTCTACTTCAATGGATATTCCTGAGGTTAGTAATTCAGATACTCCCACGGTTGGTTCTACTAATCATGATACTGCAGATACTATATCCTCAGCAGAGACTGTGTCATCACCGCCTCGATATACACTTCCACCTAGGAGTACACGGGGAATACCTCCGAAGAGATATGTACCTGAACATGAGCCTGGTTCAAGTAGATATCCGGTGGCAAATCTGGTCAGGGGGAGCCTGACAGAGACTGCCAAAGCCTTTGCTGCAGCATTATATTCAGAGGATACTCCCAGGACAGTGGAAGAAGCTATGAATAGCCCAGAATGGCGAGAAGCGATGAGGGTTGAGATGGATGCGTTAGAGAAGAATGGCACGTGGGAAAAATGTGTGGTACCTGCTAGAAAGAAACCTGTGGGATGTCGATGGGTCTACACAATTAAGCGGAAAGCAGATGGATCGATTGAACGGTATAAGGCTAGATTGGTGGCGAAGGGGTACACCCAGACTTACGGTGTTGACTACTCGGAAACTTTCTCTCCAGTAGCCAAGATTGATACAATTCGGGTGTTGTTTTCTATTGCAGCTAATTACAATTGGCCGCTTCATCAGTTCGATGTCAAGAACGCTTTCCTTCATGGTGATCTTGCAAAAGAGGTGTATATGGAACCTCCACCTGGTTTTTCTCATAATTTTCGATCTCATGAGGCTTGTAGATTGAGGAAAGCCTTGTATGGGCTGAAGCAGTCTCCGAGGGCATGGTTTGAACGATTTATTGTGGCAATGAAGAAATATGGATACAGACAGAGTAACTCCGACCATACACTGTTCTTGAAGAGGAGAGATGGCAGGATCACGTGCTTAATTATTTATGTGGATGATATGGTCATTACTGGGGATGATGCAGAAGAAATATCGAGACTCCGGGCAAATCTCTTCAAGGAGTTTGAAATGAAGGATTTGGGAAATCTGAAGTATTTTTTGGGTATTGAGGTGATGTGATCTAATCAGGGTATCTATATATCTCAGAAGAAATATATTCTAGATCTGTTGGCTGAGACTGGGATGCTTGATTGTAAGCCGGCAAATACTCCTATCGTGTTGAATCACGGACTGCAGATAGTAGAAGGGGCGAAGCCGGTTGACAGAAGAAGGTACCAGTATTTGGTCGGGAAACTTATCTATTTATCCCACACGAGGCCCGATGTTGCATATGCAGTTGGGGTAGTTAGCCAGTTTATGCATAATCCACAGAAGGACCATATGGATGCTGCGCTGATAATATTGAGATACTTGAAGGGGTCACCAGGCACAGGCATTTTATTCAGAAAACATGGACACCTTAAGATTGAGGCCTATACAGATGCAGATTGGGCTGGTAATCCTGTTGATCGACGATCTACATCTGGATATTTCACTTTAGTTGGTGGTAACTTAGTCACGTGGAAGAGTAAGAAGCAGAAGGTAGTAGCCTTGTCAAGTGCAGAGGCTGAGTTCAGGGGAATTGTCCGCGGATTGACTGAGGTTCTGTGGTTGGAAAAATTGTTGATTGAGTTAGGCTTTCCACCTTCACAAGCATGTCCATTGATGTGTGATAATAAGGCTGCAGTTAGGATATCAGAGAATCCAGTTCAACATGATCGTACGAAGCATGTTGAAGTTGACAGGCATTTCATCAAAGAGAAACTTGAGGATGGAATTGTCTCGCTTCCGTTTGTTCGGTCCGAAGACCAGTTAGCTGACATTCTTACGAAAGTTGTAACAGGCATAATATTTTATGACGTTTTGAGCAAGTTAGGTGTCGGAGATCCTACAACCAAACTTGAGGGGGAGTGTTAGCAAGATAAGGATAAAATCATATCCCTGAAAATTAGGGATACTGATTATCCCCTAATTCTCAGGGATACAACTGTATAATATGTCTATAAATTAATGCCTGTACAATCATAAATTTTAATCAATGAAATCCCAAATTCTTAGTTTCAACACATTGGTCGCCAACAGACTTGTCGGTGCTTGCAAAATGCTGCCAACCAATTCCCTGGAATCAACCCCAAAAACGCAGCTGCACTTCCTGATAAATGTGGCGTTCGGATTCCTTTTAGTATCAGTCCCTCGACCGACTGCAGCAAGTATGCATCAAAATATGACATAAACCTCTCCTTTAATTTAAGAAGTCTTAAAAATATTTCTTGATCTTTAAAATTGGTTTTTTCTACTTTTCAATTTTTCAGAAAAAAACTTTTATCTTATAATTCAATTAAAAAATAACGATAAAATACATGCAGTACGAGATATAGACTAATAAATACTATTTACACAACGATTCAATTTAGACTTTAAACTTGAACCAAACTATCTAAATTCAATTCAAACTAATAATTTATTCTAATTATCTTAAATTATTAATTTAAGTAGAATTTAATTAATTTATATGAGATTTAAGAGCTAAATTAGGTTATCATATTAGTAAAATTTGATTAGTCTACATCTGATGTTCATACTACGTGTATTTTGTCATTATTTTTTAACTGAAATTCAAAAGAAAATATTTTTAAAAATGAAAAACAGAAAGTTTTTTTTCCAGAAATCTTAAAGATTAATTTTTTATTATTTCTTTAAGTATAAGGAAACGTCTTTATCTTTTACCCTATTATATCCTTAAAATTCATTTCAGGTCATTGATCTATACAGTTTCTTCCTTCTTGTTGTTGTTGCAGAGTGAAATGAGGACACAACTGGTGGTTTTATTCAGAATCCCCTGATGAAAACAGTAGAAATTGCGGATAACAATAAAATGGAATTGGACGAGTTATCCAAGGGACCTCATGTGAAGATATCCAAGTTTTCGGGAGTTGTTTTCTTGTCATATATTCTGTAAATCTATATTACGGGATCTTCTGTTATACATAGATGCATTATGTTCCATAAAAAGATCAAATAAATCCACTTATATCTCTTGTTGACTTATAAGGTTTTGCACTATTCAATCAGTTTATAATTTTATAAGGTTTAATTGTAATTTAATTTTATGTAAATAAAAAGAATATACTATATAATTAAGATTTTTAGTAATGGCTCATATATGATCCATTTAGAGTAAATATTAAATTTTTTAATCTTATAATATTAATTGATGTGTATTTGAAGGTGATACCCATCAAGTTTTATTTGTTAATCTTTTGTCTACTAATTAAAAAATTGAAGTGATCCAACTGTAAAAATCTTGAACCAATTAATTTTTTAGTTCAGTTTATTTTAATAAGTTTTGTTATTAAAAATCAGTCAATTTATTAGTTAATTGGTCTATTTTTGTAAACTAACAGATTTTTATAAATAAGAATAAACTAGTTGATTTTTATTTAACAATTTATGATTAAATTTTAAGTTTTTCATGGGTAAGGATAATCTTCATTTTCAATCATATTTTAAATTTTTAAATCTTAAACCTCTAATTTTATCGGTTTAGTTTCAATTTTTAAAATATTGCTTTTTTTCCATGATGTTCTAGATATTCCTTGTGTGTGTGTGTGTCTATATATATATATATATATATATATAGACACACTATATATCTCCTTTTTATTATAAATCAAACTTGAACTACTATTAGGAAAAAGAGTTAAATAATTCATTTAAATTATGGCTTAAGAGATTATTTATGATTCAAAATATTGCCATTATAAAAAATTCTAATTACACAATTAACTTAATTGTAATAGGATATTTCTTTATCCATATAAAAAGAACTAAAAATTGTTTATTCTTTTTATGTTTTGTTTTAGATAAATAATTCCTTTTTTTAATGAATTTCGATTTTCAAAATGGCGAATTTTTGGCATTTAAATGAAAAGAAGGAGCATTCTTGGCCTTTTATTCTCATGCTGAGGAAAAGACAAATCATTTACTGTCTTTTCAAATACATATCAAAAAGGGAGATCTAGGAGACGTGGTTTTGATTTGATAATTGGTCTTCTCGTAGTCCTTTATCTACAAGAAGTGAAATCTTATCCCTTGTAGCCAAAATTTCATTTAATGCTAAAGTCTCCAAAATTATTGATCACTGCTCTTGGCTGGCCACTGAAAGAGGTATAGATAGATTGCTTTTTTATCTTCCAAACTATTCCCCTAACCACCTTTTGAAGGGTAAAGTTGTTTGGAATTCCACAAGTAATGTGGAATTCTCTAATTCCTCATGTCTAGAAGCTATTAGACTCCTTCTTCCTTATGTTCCTTGGTATAACATTATTTGGAAATGATCATTGATGTCTAAAACCTCCTTCACCACATGGTTAGTTGTCAGAGGTAGATTGAAAACAAAAGACAAAATCAAGATTTCAATTGACTAGGTTTGTTGCCTTTGTAATTTGGTTCCTAAGACTACCTCTCATCTTTTCTTTCAATGTGATTACTTTTCCTCCATTTGGGCCAGAATGCTTCATTACTTGAGCTTAGGTTGATAATCAATATAGAAGAATGGAGAAAGATCAGATATGCTTAAATCTTCATCTCGGTTTTACTGTATATGCCATTTCGAAGGAAAAGAACTCAAAGATTTTTAGGAATTCTAAATCTCACAAATATGTTCTTACTCATATAGTGAGTTGTTGGATTAAGGAAATTATAGTAGCTTATAACCTCACACAAAAATTAAGGTCCTCTCTTAAAACAAGATGAAACTTAGATTGAATAGTTGTTGTCTTTAAGTAGTCTCATATCTTAACATGTAATGTTCTTTTTATTGTATCCTTACATTTTGTCTCTTTAATAGCTCTCTATTGTAAGGCTTGTGAATGAAATTATGTCTTCTTTCATAACAAAATGGCTAATTTTTGTTGTACATATCATTCAGTTAATTGACAAGTTTCCAACAGTTTCAATTTTATTTTTAGATGTATCAAAGTACTTGAAATATAAAGAAATCATATTTTGTGAAAAGGAGATAACAATTTCAACTCCATCCACATTTAACAGGATTTGATTCAAATCGTTAGTGTTTACACTTTTTATTGATGTTTCATGTCCAAAGCAATTTTAAAATAAAAATCAATAAGAAAAGATCTAACCGGATACACATATTTGTTCAAAAATGATCCAAAGTTTGTTAGTTTTTGAATCTAGAGAAGATTTAGTGGATGTTGGAGTAGTTAGCAAGTTACTGTTGGTAGAAGATCTGCTAGCTAATTTATTTCCTATTTTTTAGCTAATTAATTTATAACTCAAACTTTTTTTTTGTAAGCCTATACAAGGCAAGTTTCAGATCAATAAATAAATATCTGAATACTAGGGAGAGTTAAATGAAGTCTTTCAAGAATTAGATCATCAGGACAAGATTGTCATTAAGAATCCTGAAGGTTATGAAGCATAACAAAATTTGATTCAACGACTAAGGTGCATATATTCCTAGTAGGTTTAAATGATGTTTTTGAATAAGTTTGTTGGAGAGATTCTAAGGAAAGAATCAATTCTAACACTAGAAGAATGTTATGCAACGATTTGGTGAGAGATAGTATGTCGTGAAATGTTGAAACGAGAATCTGAAAACCTTGAAGTTGTTTCTATGGTAGTTGGAAACAAATCAAAGATAACTGTTGGTGGTGAAAATTCTATATATAAATGCAATTATTGCAACAAAACTAGACATACTAAAGATTGTTGCTATGAACTTATAAGATATCCACATTGGTGGGACAATAATCAAGCACTTCGAAACAAGAAAACTCCAACTGTTGATATTGTTAAGACAAAATTTAATGATGCCTTTGTTGAGAAGACTTTTGAAATAGTAGCAACTACAAATAATGGTGGTAAGCCTTCTAATGTTTATGGTCTAATAATACATGGATAATTGATTTTTATGCTACAAATTATATGACCTTTAATTATAGGCAAGTTACTGAACTCACAGATTCCTCACAAAAAAATTGTTTCTACTACTAATGATGATAAAGCCCCAATTGTAGGAGAAAGGTCTTTAACTCTCATTAATACTTTAAATTTGGATTTTGTTTTAGTTATTTAATCCTTAGATTATAACCTCTTGTCTGTTTCTCAAATAACAATAGACTTATCTTGCACTGTAATTTTTTGGCCCAATTGTTGTCTCTTTAAAGACATCTAAACAAAGCAAACAATTGTTTGTGGTATTAGGAGAGGGAAGTTGTCTTATATGGACCTAACGTCAAGGCGTTTAGACAAGTTACATCAAGTTTTTGTCATGGATAACTTAAAGGTGGAGAAAAATAAAGATAAACTTTGGCTGTAGCATCAACGTTTGGGGCATGCATCCTTTGGGTATCTCAAAAAATTATTTCCTATTTTGCTTGAAAAAATTTGGTCCCTAGTTTCTGCTATGATGTTTGTGAACTTGTAAAATGTCATTGAAATTCATTTCCATCAATGTTAAATAAGAGTCCCTTACTCTTTATGGTTATTCATTCTGATGTATGAGGTCCATCTAAAATTCTAAATTTGGGTTTTTTTTTTACTTTTATTGATGATTGTACGATGATGACTCGATTGTGGTTAATGAAATCTAAGAGTATAGTGATTTTATTGTTCCAAAAATTACACAATATCATTCAAAATCAGTACAATGCATAAGTTTGAGTTCTTCGTAGTGATAATGGTGGAGAATATCATAGCTTTGAATTGAAACATGATTTGGAAGCACAAAGTATTATTAATCAAACTATTTGTGTGGATACATCCCAACATAATGGGGTATCCAAGGGAAAAATCGACATTTTCTAAAAGTTATTAATTAATTCAAGCTCATATGTCGTTGACTTATTGGGGAGAAGCTCTTTCTTCAACTGCATATTTGATTAATCGAATTCCCTCCCACTCTATTGAATTTAAAACACCATTTCAAGTCTTAACTAATGTTGTAGCTACCCCACCAATATCAAATTTACCTCCTTATGTTTTTGAATGTGTAGCATTTGTGCATATATCCTTAAACATCAACTTAACAAGCTAGCTCCATGAGCCCTACATTATGTTTTTCTTAGGTATTCGACAAACCAAAAGGTATACCGATGTCATCATCCTCCAATTAAATGTATCTTTATTATAATGGATGTATTCTTTCATAAAGATACAATGTATTTCTCTTAGTTAAAACTTTAGGGGGAGTACCAAAAGGAAATTCTGACTCTTGATTATGAACTTCTGGGGAAGTAAGAAGGTGACTATCATTTTCAGATGGTAATGATGTTAGTAACAATGTTACGAATATTGTATTAGTACTAGTACCAGATTTGGTTTTGGTATAATAATGTATCGGTACCGATCAAATACTAGGTTCCATTTTAGATAATTTTTTATATTTATAAAATTGTCCCTAAATTTTTTTAAACTGCGAACTAGTCCCTCACAATTTACATTTTATATGCCATCTATAATCAGTGATCCAGAGTTCCTTACATAGCAAAATGCATATGTTTTCATTTCAGTGACATATGGGATTCAGTTCCTATCTCAATCCACTATTAGTGCATTGTTGGACATTGAGAGTTGAGACAAAACACATCCTTTTGCAACCTATGTTTAATTTTAAGAGTTTCAACATTATAGGAAGCGAACAAAGCACATAGAGGAGGTATGGGCTTCAGATCCTTCAGGGAAGGCTATGGGCACTTTACGGTGGTGCAAGGAGGTTGCTGGTTGCAACAACTACGGGAAGGGCAGTAATTCGATAGAGAGTGGTGGCGCTCTCGCATTGTAGTGGTGGTTGGTGACTACCTACATAAGGGAGTGGACGAGTGTTGGGTCGGGGGATGGTGGGTAAGAGAGGGGAGAGGGAGTAAAATAAGAGGTAGATGTTAGGGGTACTTAATATTTTTTTTACAAAAAAATACTTAAATTTTTTGAAGTTTTGGTACCTAGGGATAACAAAAGGGCACGAGCCTGACTGAGTTGAATAGGCCTTAAGCTAAGTCTCAGGCCCAATTTCCTCAACCAATTAGGCCTCAAGCCTGGACTGTCTAAGTCTAGAAACACAAAACAATGTCTTTTGCTATAAAACGACATCATTTTGCTTTTTTTAAAAATAAAAAATAGGTTGGGCTCAGGTCAGGTGACCTTAGGCTCAAGTTAAGCTATCTTAGGCCAGGGTTCAGGTCAAGCAGTTTAGGCCAGGGCCCATTCGGGCAAGGGTCAACCAGACCCATTTCCATCCCTAACGGTACCAGTCGTTATTTGGCCAGTATTTTAAAAATCGTTCAGTACTGATCAATATCGACTAATCAGTACCATGCAAAATCGTCATTACCAACTGATACTAAGGAGTTAAGCTTCATATCATTTGTCAGCTAGCACCAACCAGTATGGTACGAAACTCTAAGTTGTGGTTAGTAATAGTGCTAATAATCAGTTGGAACATTAAAAGGAGCAGGAAGGGCTTATTAAATTAGAGGATATTGAACAAGAAGGGACCACTAAAGAGGAGGATGTTGGTCCATCAAATATAGAAGTTAAGACTCTCACTAATATACCACACTAATCATTTACTATGAATGCTCTTATTCCTAACCTTGAGCCACCTAGAAGACAACTATTAGAGCATCCTATTAGAGGTATTCTTATGCTTATGTATAAACTTGAAATTTCAAGCAGAGTTAAATATCTTATGAGTCATTATATGTCAAATAATAATATGTAAGAATTGGATAAGTCATTTGTAAATCAATTAGTTGTTGTAGCCATTCCTAACAATTTGTAGGAAGCTCTAGATGTTCCAAGGTAGAGAGATGCAATGAATGAGGAAATGAACTCTTTACAAAATGATAAAACTTAGGAGACCACTGTTAAATACCCACAAGGAAAGAAGCTAGTTTGATATCGATGGGTTTATATTATAAATTACAATGCATATGGCATTGTTGAAAGGTTCAAGCACGATTGGTGGCAAAAGCGCATACCCAAACTTATGGGATTGATTACACAAAGACATTTGCTTCAGTAGCTAAAATCAATACAGTTATAGTATTGTTGTACCTAGCCACAAACTTAGATTGGCCTTTGCAACAATTTTATGTAAAGAATGTTCTTTTCGATTGTGACTTGTCTAAAGAAATTTATATGGAGCTTCCATCAGGTTGTATGGTAGTAGAAAGATATAGTAAAACGGTATGTAGATTAAAGAAATTATTGTACAAGTTGAAGCAATCTCCAAGAGTATGGTTTGGAAGGTCCACAAGGTCTATGATAACTTTTGGATATCATCAAAGCAATTCTAACCACATTTTATTCTTTAAAAGAAGGAAAGGTAAAATCACTGCTCTTATTGCATATGTGGATGGCATGGTGGTGACAGGAGATGATCTAGAAAAGAGGAAGGCACTAAAAGAATACTTATCTAAAGAATTCAAAATGAAAGATCATAGTTGCTTGAAATATTTTCTTGGGATTGAAGTTTCCAAATTTAAGAAGGAATTTTCTATCCTAAAGCAAATATGCATTAAACTTATTACAAGAAACTAGTATATCAACATGTCAAACAGCTGATAACAATAGTTGATGAAGGCTTGAAGTTATGTTTAGAAGCAGACCAACAACCGGTGGATAAAGGAAAAATACCAAAAACTTATAGAAAGGCTAATGTATTTGGCTCACACAAGACCTCACCTTTCTTATGCATTGAGTATTGTTAGACAGTTTATGCATAATCCTAGAGAATAACATATGAGAAAAATTATGATAATTTTAAAGTATCCAAAATCTACTCCAAGTAAAGGAATTTTGTTTACTAAAAATACATATTGGCAAAGTTTAGATGTGTATACAAATGCTAATTGGGTTTGACCAATAGAAGATAGATAATCAACTTCTGGCTACTTCACATTTGTGGGTGGTAACATGATTACATGGAGGAGTAAAAAAACGAGGTCGCTTGCTCAATTTCAGAAGCTAAACTTAGAGATATGGCACTTGGTTTCTGTGAAGCTTTGTGGCTCGTACTACTTTTATAGGATTTAGGCTATCCACTGAAGTGACCAATTAGTCTACATTGTGACAACAAAATTGCTTGTGATATAGCTCACAATCCTATCCAACATGATTGTTAACAAGTTCTTCATTAAGGAGAAGTTAGATAGAAAAATGTGGAGCTTCCCAAGATTCGGTCTAAAAATCAGTTAGTTGAAATTCTTACCAAAGTAGTTTCAAATCATATGTTCTTAAAATTTCTTAGCAAGTTGGACATGCATAACATCTATGCACGAACTTGAGGGGGAATATTCTGATTTTTCTCTACAATTGTTGAGATTGTATGGCTGTAAATATATTCTTAGACCCCTACTTATAGATGTAGGATTAATTGTTGAGATTTTTTTCCCCTTATTGTATATTATAACTAGTACGTTTATGAGAAAATAACGAGTAACAAAATTATTTTTCCTTCTTCTTCTTATCTTTCAAGTACATGATGTCAAATCCCAACAAATGGTCAGTACTTGATCTTACCAAAAGAAATAGCTAGTGTATCGAGATTAACCTGATGACTCTGCTAATAATTTGATTAAATATAAACTTATATGCAAAAAACAAAATGAAAGATAAAAGACGAAAGATTGCTGAATCCTACGGTGAGAATGCCATGCTTGATCAACAATCGCAAGGCCTAACGTAAATTGAAGTTCATCAGTTTCTTTGACATATTCCACATTCTGTCTCCTTAATTCCTTGAGCTATACATCTGTTATGACAATATTATAGTAGTAATCATAGTTACAATTTAAATTTATAATTCGTATTATTATTCAAATCATTCATTTAAAATAAGTTGCTTAAAAACTTCCATTCCACTACAAGACATCATATTATAATCATGAAACAACATTACAAACCTTTAATACCATTCTTTCACGTAACCTTGAAATAATTATTCAACTAAAAGGAAGACGAAAAGCTGAAAAACATATACGTAAACCAGCAAGAACACGACGATGGATGGAAATCGTCTTGCTCTGATTATTTGGTAGCTTCACCATATGGTATCTATCAGATGATGGACATTTTGTTGCTCTACCACCTCATTTTTTAATGCTGTAACATCATAAAGAAAAAATAGATGATTTAGAATTTATTATCAATGCCTAATTAAATCATTAAAGAATCTAATCAAAAGTTCAAAGGTATAAATCGAAGAGAACTATGCATATATATATATATATATACCTTTTGCAATCAAAGTTGGGGGTGATATGGTAAGGCAAGTTAACACCACAATCACTAGGAAGCTTAGCTGCTCGTTTGGGATCGTACCCATGGGGATATTTTTTGGCTGCATTTTTCAAGCACTGGCATGCTTCTTGACGGGCACTAACTGTTTTAGCACTGTTGAAGACGGTCGTCACTCCATTGCAGCATTCTCGAGATGGGGTTGATGACCCACCTGGTTTAACGTATTCCAGGCATCTTTCCATGGTTGTGAACATTTTTTTACAGTCTACACCAGCCTTGACAGTGATAACAGAAGTTGTAATGGACAGGAACATTAGAGCCAAGCAAACCAACTTCTTGTTGACACAATCCATTATGTATCCTGCAAGTTTGGGGAAGGAAAAGGGTGAGGATTTTTAGTTGCTAGGTAGCGCTTGGAATTGGAAATGAAAGTGAAGTTAACAAGCAAAAGAGAGGTCTTTATATAGATAAACACCAGACCGTATGTGATATCAATGATTTAAAATTGGATCAAAAATTGAATTAATAAGATAAGAATTTTAATGTTTAAAAGTTTAAGCAATATCAGACCATCATAAATTTATTTATACTAAATATTGAACAAATTTGAACAATATGAAATAGGATTAAAAAGTAGACTGTCCTTATGTATCAAAAAGTTGAAGTTTAATTGAACGAGGAGAATGTTAAATAAAAATTAATTAATTTAATTTAGTTTATAAAAATCGATTAGTAAAATAAAATCGATATATTAATTAATAAATTGATCAGTTTTCAATAATAAAAATTATTAAAATAAACAAACTGAAAATTAAAAGTCAAATTAAAAATTTTGTTAGTTTAATTTTTGCGACTGAACTAGTCAAACTAATTTTATTTTTTCATCTATCGTGTGAGATAGCCGCTAGCTTCATCTAGTATTCGACTCGGTGCTTGGATTGTCAGTACTACTCTTAAATTTTCTAAATTTTATCGCTTTGGATTAAATGTTTTTTATTCAAAATGACAACAGATTGAATGTCGAAATTAGGAAAAATGTTACAACTGTGCAAGACTACAATGGATTCTCCTCCAATGTTCCACTTTCTCTGAAGCATTCGCCTAAAGTTTCTTTGTTTAAAACGTCATGTTTAGTTTTCTAAACAGTTTTCTACAGTTCCCAAACCTTTGAACTCTTTAGTCTTTCGTGTCTCCTGGCTTCTAAATTTTTGTCTCTACATTTTGAGAAGCAAAAAGTACATAGAGTAATAAGTGGCTAAAAGGTTCACCACAATTTTCTTTTTTTTGGCATAAGTTTCATGCTTTCTACAATATCATGTACTGAAAATATAGGCTAAAATCCCCTATTTGATCAAGATTTTGCATTCGGTACTTGTTGATACATACATATATACATATACATATACATACATATATATATATATATATATATATATACACACAAACTTGAGAGAAGACGTAAACTTCCTCTATAATTTAAGAAATCATAGGAAAATTCTCTAATCTTTAAAATTCTCAGAAAAACGTCTTTTGGTTTTCAACTTTTTGAAAAAAACCCTTCTCTTAATCTTCAATTCATAATGACGAAAGATACGCAAAATGAACATCAAACATGGACTAATCAAATATTACTAATATAATAATCAAAATTAACTTTTAAACTTGCCTCGTAAGTTTGCATTTAAGTGTTAGATTGAATCGTTATGAAATAATATTTTATTAGTTCAAAGTAATGTTCAAGACACTTGTTTTTCAATGTTATTTTTTAGCCAAAGTCCAAAAGAAGGAATTGTTTTAGAAAACTGAAAGTTAGAAAGAGTTTTTTTTTTCAAAAATTTTTAAAATTAGGAAATTTTCCTAAAGTTTCCTAAATTATAAGAAATTTCTATATATATTTGATATCCAAAGATTAAGCTTAATTTCATTTTATTTATTTTCCTGAGACTTTAATAAATTTCAGTTGGAATCCTTAATGTGAATATAGTTCGTATTTGGTCACAAAATGAATATTTGCAATTTCCTTCCATTAAATTAATACGAAATGATGTCAAATCCCATCAAACGGTCAGTACTTGATCCGACCAGAAAAAAGAGCTAGTGAATCGAGACCATAGATATGTCATAAGAAGATTAACATATTTACTCTGCTAATAATTTGATTAAATATCAACTTATGTGCAAAAAACAAAATGAAAGATGAAAGATTGCTGAATTGAAGTTCATCAGTTTCTTTGATCTATTCCACATTTTGTCTTCTTTTTTCTAAAACGGTTGATTTCTTCCGGAGGCTTGAGCTATACATCTGATGTGAACTCTTGTCCTGACGCATACATAATTATTCTATATAAACCTCATTCCTTGTGCCCTGTCAACTCACTTAGCTTCAAACTTCCAAGCATTGCCAAAGCCTCCTTTCTTAAGTTTCCAGGAAGTGCCTCAAATTGTGAGGATCGATATGGCTTTCATGAAGCTGCTTGCAATGTTTGTAGTATCCATGGTGCTAGCTGACATTATTGTTCCTGATGTCTACGCACAAATAGACTGCAATTCAGTGCAAACTAAACTCTTACCATGCCTTAACTACCTCAAGAATGGAGGAACTCCCCCAGGACCTTGCTGCGATGGAGTTAAGTCCGTAAACAACGCCGCGACTACTTCCACTGACCGCCAACAGACTTGCCAGTGTCTGAAAAATGCTGCCGGGAAAGTCCCTGGAATCAATCCTAACAACGCAGCTTCACTTCCTAAAAGTTGTGGTGTTCCAATTCCTTTCAATATCAGCGCCTCCACTGACTGTAGCAAGTATGCGTCATTTTAGTTTCAAACTAAAACATTGAATTGCACAAAATTTTTTCTAATTTTTAGTTTTTTATTAGATTTATTTTAATAATTGTTTTTATTTAAAATGATAAATTTATTAATTAACTAGTTTTTATAAATTGATTTTATAAACTAATTAATTTTTATTTAACAGTTTTCTCAAACTTTGACTTCGCCTTTAAACCTCAACGTCTTCAATAATAAACATAATCTCTTTCTTTAATCATATTTCAATTTTGTAAAATTTTGTTCAATATTTATCTATTAAACTTTTAACACCTTGTTTTGTTACTTTAACTTCCTATTCAATCGGACTTAAGATACATATGTTTCTACAAATGTTTAAGCACCTAGAATTATATTTCCGATCGGTCATTTCATCTAAAATGTTAATTTGTTGCTTGCGTTGCAGAGTGAACTGAACCTGACAGAAGTAGAACCGATGATTTCAGAATTCCCTGACCAGACTGTCTCGGGGATGTTGGCATTCACCTTCCTGAATCAACTCTTCTTGATTGCCCCAAAGTGTTTACGAGGGCTTCTCTGTTTTGTTGTATTATGATATATAGTATCTGAGTGTGCTTTATGTTGCGTTACAAAATAAATCTAACATGATAAAAAATTATATCTTCCGAGTTTGTGTTTTTATCAAACTTTTTCTTTGCGATTTTATTTATTTTAAAAATAATCTTATTATTCTGAACCATTCAAAAACAGTTTATAAAATTTAAAAAATATTTAAAAAGAAATTTATGTTAATTTTAATCATTTGATTATATTAACTTAATGAACGCCCTTTTCGACTATGTGAGAGGTAAATCATCTCGTGAGTAAAAGTGTGTCATGTAATAATTTATGCTAAATAATTGGATCAAAACGTAAAATATTTTAAACTTTTTTAGTATTTTAAAATAATAAAAGTAATTTTTAAATAAGTTAATCTATTAAGCATCGATAATGATGAATTTATACTTAATTTTGTATTTTCTTGTTAAAGGATTACATAACGTCTGCCTCTATTCCTAAACTTTTTATATTTCTCAATAAATTTAACTTTTATCTTTTAAAAACTATATCTTATAAAAATATGTGTAACACGTAACGATACATTTGTTACGTATCTCGGATCGAACGTGAAAGCACAATAAATGAAGAAATGCAAAAAATACATGATTTCGATTCCATAACTTCAAACAAATTTTCTAAAGCTGAAATGAGCTCGAATCCATTGCCGTCTTCACGGTACTAATCACGAGAATACAGTCAATGTCTTTCTACAATTTTCTCAAAACGGAAACTCTCTTAACGGGTCAGAGAATTCTTATGTTTGCGAATAATATGAGTAACTGCAAGAAACCTTAACCTTTATATATAACTTTCATATCGAACTTTCTCATCACATGCTCAATATGAATCCGATCTATGCTGATCGGGATCCTTTTTTACCTAAACTTCGACCCATTGATTTAAGTTATTTATTGGATTACTTCTTTTTTTTTTTTGCAAACTGGTAATATATTGATAAAAAAGAAAAAAGAAAAAATAGAAGTCCAAAGTTACAAGTCAC
>JAOSBN010000177.1:1467462-1480600 GCA_027563595.1 Erythroxylum suave
TATTTTACATTAATTAATTAACTAATTTTTAATAATAAAAATTATTTAAAAATCAAATCAAAAAATTAAAAAATAAACCCTTCAAAGTTATTTATTCAGTTTTTTATTTTTTAAAGAGAAAATCCGAAGGAGGTTTCTGTGGATCAGTCTTCAGGAAAATGTCAAGAGTAAACGATGCATGCATATCAACATTGAGATTTCGTTGGATGTACAAAATATTTTTAATAATTTTTAATCACATGACAATGCCAGAGTAAATGATGCAGATCAACATTGAGATTTCGTTGGATATACAAAATATTTTTATTAAATGATGCAGAACGACATTGAAATTGATTAAATAATAAAAAAGACTTGATCCACAGAAACCTCCTCCAGATTTACTCTTGCCTTTTAACCTTTGTTGGGTCGAGATGGGTGACATTGGATTTCAAGAGTCCTGTCACTGACTAGCAAACGGAACAAATACTGCACTACATCCATTAGAAGATGATTGTGGAGTCAGCCCAGTGACCTTATCTTTTTTTTTTATTGTTTACAAAGGAAAATCACAAAATAACAACTTTAAATCAAGCCACGGGGATACAATTGGCCTTGATTATCCAATTGGATTAGTATACTCGTTTCTGGAGGAAGCTCCTATAGAACATGTATGCCAGGTCTCACTCGAACAACGTAGGAAGCCAGACTATTAGCACTTTGGTTCCCCTCTCGGTAGATGTGTTGGGGCTTCGTCTCCCACGCTCGGCTCAATAATGCTTGGATGCCCTACACCACAATACAATTAAATGTTAGCATACGTTCCGGAGAAGTCAGGATACGGAGAACTTCTACCGAATCCACTTCCATAATGATACGTCGGAAACCCGAGTCCCAGGCCAACTGAAGCCCCGCCAGAACACCCCTCAATTCGGCTTGTAAGGGCGAACAGGTCTCAAACTTTTACAGGAATCCTCCTCTCCACCGGCCAGTACTGTCCCGGAGCAGCCCCCCAGCCGTGGCCACGGTTCCACCCTGGGGGTTTGCTCCATCTGTATTCACCTTGATTCAATCTTCCGGAGGGTGTTGCCATCCGACAGGCTGCCCTATCGGAATGCCCAGTCGAGGCACTACTCAATTAGTAACTTGTTGTGCTTGCTGGACCTAGCCGGCAAAATGGAGCACTAGGCGATGTCCATCCACCGGCCACGCAAACCTTGCTTCAAAAAGGCACTTGTTCCGCCATTGCCACAGATACCAGCACGCGATGCCAAATTTGTACGTCCACGCACCTTCTTGCTGTAGCAGATTGGTTTTTAACCACTCCGCTTCAGTGGGCTGGAAGAACGCAATCTGCTGGCCTGGCGGGATTAGCTGCCTCCAAAAGACTTGTACTCGTCTACAATCCCAGATCGCATTAAGAGCTGTTTTCGTTTGACCACAAGCCTGGCAACGATTATCCGTGGTGAATTGTCTTCGAACCCGCTAGACGTTCGTCAATAGTTTACCATTAGCTAATAACCACAGGAACGCTTGGATTCGTTGTGGTCCTGGCTATGCCCATATTATGCGTCAGATAGTCGCCGAAGGCCCCGGCTGTAAATCCGTGATCAACTCATACGCCGAGCCTACGGTAAACTGGCCCTGAGTACCTTTTCCCCACTAAAGACGGTCCTCCCCCCTGCTATTCGGTTGAAGTCGAATAATTTTCAGGCATGCACACACACGCAGAGACAAATACGGATTAATCAACTCCCGTTTCCAGGTACCATCCGCTTTAACCAAATCAATAACTTTGGCCAACAATATGGTGACTGGAACTGGAGAGATGGTCTCCTGCACGAGAGGACCCAAATTGTCCACCCATTGGTCCAGCCAGAAATTTATTTGACTCCCATCCCCCAAGTGCCAACGTGCCCCCCGACACACATACTCCCAAGTAGCGGACAGCCCCCTCCAGAGAGCCGATCCGCTTCGAGTTGGCAAAGTAGCGGGGAGGTTGTGAAATGGCATTCTATATTTGGCATGAAGGCATTTAACCCATAGCGCAGAGTGATTGGTAAATAACGCCCATCCCAATCTTGTGAGAAGGGCATCGTTGGTGGCTCGAATTCGTTTAAGCCCTAATCCGCCATTCTGTTGCGGTCGGCACACAGTTTCCCATTTAACTAGATGAGGTTTCTTGCGTTTGTCGTGGGATCCCCATATAAAATTCCGCATGAGAGTCTCGATCTGATCGCACACGGCTCGAGGAAGCCTCACTGTTTGCATTGTATAAATGGGTAGTGAGGCTATCACCGCTTGGGTTAAGGTAACCCGGCCTGCCAGCGATAACTCCTTGGCTTTCCATCCCGCTAGCTTTTGCCGGACTTTATCGATTAGGTATTGATAGGTGTTCCTCGTGATGCGTTCATGGATTAGCGGTACTCCCAAGTACTTCCCAGATTTGCAGTACGCTGAATGCGGAGTTCATTGCTAATCTGGCGAGCTTTAGTTGGCCCCACATTCTTCGAAAAGAAGATACGAGTCTTGGTCAAGTTTACTTTTTGACCGGAAGCTCCACAGAAGGTTGTTAAGACCGTCGAGAGCTCTTTGGCTTGGCTAACATTGGCTTCCCCAAATAGGACGAGATCGTCGGTGAAAAAAAGGTGCGAGATTGCCGGCCCCCGAATGCCCCAGCGGAACGGTTTCCACCTGCCTTGACCTACCGCATGGTCAATAAGATGGCCTAATCGTTCGATACAGAGGACAAAAACGTAGGGTGACAGCGGGTCCCCTTGTCGAATTCCTCTGGTGGGTGTAAAGGGGTTGGACAATTGTCCATTCCACGCCACTCGCCTCGACACCGTCTTGATACACTTCATAATTATACTGTGCAAAAACGATGGGACGTTCACCGCTTGAAGTGTATCGTGGATGAAATCCCATTTAAGCCTGTCATAGGCCTTTTCTAAGTCCACTTTCAGCGCAAAAAAGCCACGCTTTCCTCGTTTCCGGCTCATGGTATGAACTATCTCCTGGGCAATAATAATATTATTTATTATTTGCCGGCCCGGGATAAAACTGCATTGGGTAGGTGCAACTACCTGTGCCAGATAAGGCTTCAATCTATTGGCGATGACCTTGGAAATCGTCTTGTACAGGCTGTGCAGAGACTAATTGGGCGAAATTGAGAAATATAAGTTGGGGACGAACTCTTCGGGAGGAGGACTAAAATGGTTTGGTTCACCTCTCTGTCCCAGACGGTCGTCGTAAAAATTCTCTAGATAAACGAGACCACTGTCGGACCCACGGTATCCCATTGGGATTGGAAAAAGAGCATCGTAAAACCATCAATGCCTAGCACTTTATTGGGGTTCATCCCCATAATTGCTGTCTTGATTTCAGGCGCTTGGATCGGCGATGCTAAATCATTGACCACCTCTGTGGGGAGGCTCGAAAACTCCCGCATAGTATGGAATCTTGTGTTGTCCTCCTCCTCCAAAGAATAGAGCTGCGCAAAGTAATTGCGAGCCAAATCACGCAACTGGTCCTGATCCGTAATTGTCGTATCCGTGTGATCTAGTAAACGGGCAATATTCAAAGACTTCCGTTTAGTGCACATCACTGTGTAGTAATACCGTGTATTCCTATCCCCATGCGATATCCAGGCACACCTAGCCTGTTGATGCCAGTATAGTTCCTCTTCACAAAGCACCTGAACCAACTCTTTGCTTAAACAATCCTCCAGATCCAGTAAATACGATGAGTGGGCGCTGTCCAAACATTTTCGGATACTCTCTAATCGAGTCATTAATCGATGCTTCTTGTGAAAAATGTTACCAAAGACAGTTTGATTCCAGTTCTGTAAATGGGTCGAAAAACGGGGAAGAAATTGAACCAAAGAGTCAGGCTGTGGATGCCACGAAGCCGCAACTAGTTGCTAGAATTCGGTGTGAGCCAGCCAAGCTGATTGGAACCGAAAAGGGGCGGGCACCCGGGGTCCCCCAGGGGACCCACCAAAAGTAACCAGGAGTGGGCGATGGTCGGACCCCAAAAACGGGAGGTGTTGATTTACTGTACGTGGGAAACCTTCCAGCCACGCTGTCTACCCTAGGACTCTGTCTAACCTAGCTTGAATGGCACCCCGTTTCCAGGTAAATCTGGACCCCACGTAGCCCAGATCGTGAAGACCACTCTCATGAAACCATGTGCTAAAAGCTCGGTGGACCACAGAAGTGTTTGGAGACCCGCCCCTTTTATCTTCCATAGTCAATTTGGCGTTAAAATCTCCCCCAATTAACCATGGTCGTGTCACGGAGTGACCAAGTTCTCGCAGTATTTGCCAAAGATATTTTTGGGAGTGCTGCTGGGGGCTGGCGTATACAGCCGAAAACTCAAAGGAGTAATTCTCTTACTGTATAAGCGTATGAACAATTTGTTTATGAGCCACCAGAATTTGGATATTAAATACCTTATTCCACAGCAACCATATACCCCCTTTGAAACCTTCTACTTTCACTCGGAACGAAAAATCGAAGCCCAGGCGTTTAATAACAGCGTTCGCTCGAATCCCGCTTATCCTAGTCTCAACTAAAACCAGAAGCCCATCACGATAATGCCGAACGTAATTACGGAGGATCGTACGAAATCGGGTGTTACCCGCTCCCTGGTAGTTCCAAATTAGAACCAACATAACGACGGGTTAAAATTTATTGCCCCTCACCCAGGGGGTATCCGGCACCATATCTGTCTGACCGCTGTCCTCGCTGGTCGGTGATTGTGGCACCATGTTATCATTCTATTCCGCGTCGGTCTGACCATCACCCATTTGCGAGTCCCCGCCTTGTCGAGGGGCGGGTTGCCCGATCTCCTCCCCTTCCAGCATAGGTTGCGCTGGATGGTCCGGGCTCGTGGTTGGAATTAACTCGGGGCCTGTGCAGAGGATGTCTTGATGTGTATTGAGTCTGACAGCTCGGTGCTGGACTGCGACGAAAGGTTGATGTTGTCGAATGCCTCCGGGTCTCGCTAATTGCAGCCGGGATTGGGCTTGACTTGGCTGGCCTGAGGCCCTCGGGGCCAGAGCCAGGCCCTTCTTCTTCTGGTTCAGCCCATGATGGGCTCTGGCACGGTTTGGGCTGGAAGGAGGTGCTGGTAGCCAAGCAGCAACGCTCGGTCCAGCCTGAAAGGTAAATTCGCCTCCTGGAAACGACGTCGCATGGTGTGGCTCTTTAAACTGTGGATGCGGGGCTTGAACTTCGCGAGCGTCTGCTGCTGCTTCGCCAGTCGCGAGGACTTCAAATCGCGATCCGTTCTGCCTCGTACGGAATTCGCTCCAGATTGCGGTTGTTGCAGGGAGCCGTTGGGAGGGGACACGCCTGGGTGACTGTTGGACCTGGATCCACGGTCCAACCCGTTAGTGGTCCCTGCGGGGAGTTGGTGGGCGGCGGCAGGTCGCTGGCCCAGATTTTGGGTATACTGCGCATGTCCCGCCGCCGGATGGACGTCGGCGTTACCTAACGACGTATCCGTCATGGGCCGAGGGTTGGGACGGGTCGGAAAGCTTCTCCGGACACCGCCCAATATCGTGGCCTACTCTACCGCAAGAGAAGCAAATAGTGGTCAGGCCCTCATACGCGACGTGGATGGTCTCGCCGTCGAGGTCTACAGTCGGACGCAGAGGTAAGCTAAGATTGATTTCTATGGCAATACGTGCGTACTTACCTCGTTGTGCTAGTTGGGTTGCTATGTCAAGTTTGATTGTCTGCCCTAACAGGCTGCCTAGCACGAGGAGGATGTCGGGGTGAAAGCGTGTGATTGGAATGCCATGGAACCGCACCCAGATCACTGCCTTGTTGATCTGGTCATGGCCAGCCGGAAGTCAAGCGTCCACCGCTGGATGGACAGTGCATGTCCAATGATGAGCCACGATCCATTGGTTAAGGTGTTGATGAAGTCGACTTCCTCCAGAAAATGGATGAGGTAAAAATCGAAGTCAAGATCGATAATCTTGATAGGGTCGCGGGATGCCCAGAGGTGTTGGAGTCGTTGACATAACAGCCGGTAACCTATCTTCTTTCCGAGCAGCTTTACAACCACTGCTTGAGACCAGTGGCTATCCAGTTGGTCCTTTAATTTGGTTGAGAGCTTAATGTCTTTCTCGTTTCCTTCAGATATCACTTGCATGTCTCCTTCTTCAATTTCAATTGGGCGTTCGTGGGGCCAAGGCAAATCCACAGCTGCTGCTCCTGCTTGGTTTCCGTCTACGACCACTGCTCAGTAAGACATTTTGGGAATGGAATGTGTGTCCTCCTAGCGAGGCCTGATGCCAACCTTCTTTGATGGTTGTCCATCGGGTTCCGTAATAGCCGGGTTGGGTGCGTTGGACATTCGGGTTAACGGGGTTAGTTCTGGTGTGCTGGGACACCACTGGTGTTCTTGGTTTGGATTGTTGGGAGTATGGGAATGCAAACTGGTGATCGCAATTTTGCTAATGATGAACGGTAAATCGAGAGCATGAAGAAACTTTCTTCCCAAGCTCCAGTGTTAATGATCGAGTACCGTGGTTGGTTTGTGCAGTGACCTTATCTTTGTCTGTTAACTAGTTCCATTACCATTGGACTTGTTTTGCTGTCCCCGGTGAACTTCCTGATCTATCAGAAGATTAGCTGTTAAGAACTTAACACCAAAGTTTTGCAAGATTTTTATTAAAATATTGTTGTTATTATTGTTGTTATTAACTTTAGTGTTAAGTTCTTAACAGAAATGCATAGTACTGAAATTAATAACAAAATAATTAAAAAAGGGGACAGCCTTAGGATGAGTGCCTTCTCATTCTTGTTTCAGGCAAGACAAGGTAATTCAGAGCACAATGGATACCAGCCACAATTCTCAAATAAAATTGAAGAGAAGTAGGCATTTCATAAATATTGACCCAGGATAATAAGTATTACAATAGGACCTGCACAACTACATAACCAAAAGTGCAGAGGGAAGTAGACATTCTAGCGATTTGCATATAATACAAAAGAGAGAAGACAGAGCTGCCAATCCTGAATTGATTGCAAATGAGAGCTATTTAATTAATACATAGAAATATAGTGAACTTATTTCTCGTCACACATTGTTACAGACCCTCGATTCAAAGAGAAAAAATGCGTGAAATCATTCACGTCCTTATAGAAAACAGGACATTAGCATTTCCTCCAGGCAAGAGAATCCCAGAAAACCATATATAGCTGCATGTTCGCACAATTGGTATCCTACTCTTTGTATCAATTTCCTACCCCTTTGCCTCAAGTAACTGCTTGCCTCTTTACCTGCCATTGAGGGACTAGTCAGATCAAGAGATAAGCCTAAGAATCAACAGCCTTTCACCAAGGTCAATTTAAACAAGTGCTGCATCTGAAGCACTGACAAGAAGTATACCTAAATTCAATAGAAGGCAAATGAGGTGGATAGTACTTTTCTTTATACATGTGGTGTACCATTATGGTTTTTTATCATTTTTATGCTCCAGAAGCTTGAATCTCATTGAATTATTTATATACCATTTGGACACAAATTCATAAATTTGCATATAGAAACACAAAAAAGAGACGCATAACTTTTATGGGACTGCATAGTTCAACACCAACCACCAACGCTGATTATTGAATCAGACAAACTCAAGGACCTCTAGAGTTGATTAAGAATAATGTATACACCTTATGCATCACACTGGTATTCCAGAAAAAGGATGAATGAAAAGGAAATAATGGGATGAAGAAGCAGATTGCAGAATTTGGACGGCCATATTTTAGTATATTTTTCTTCCTAAGTAGGCAGCTGAGGATCGTTCTGTTCTTAGCTGGGGACAAGCTCATCAAAGATACACATTTTAATCATTATATTAATTTAATTTTTATGACAAAAAACCATCATACAAAGACTTTCAATAACATAGAAAAAAAGTATCAAGTTATGCTACCTCTGGTCATCTCAGAATCATCTTCTTTTAGAGACAGTATTTTCATTACTAATTTCTCCAAAGCCACCAAATCGAGTGGATTTAAAATTCCCCAATGAATTAGTATTCTGGCTAGAGCTATCCCCAAAAGAGCTGGAACGACCTGAACTAGAGTCCCCAAAAGAGCTGGAACGACCTGAACTAGAGTCCCCAAAAGAACTGGAACGGCCTGAACCAAAACCCCCGAAAGAACTTGACCGATCAGAACCACCTAAATCACCAAAACCATTGGTACGAGTGAAACCAGAACCACTAAAATTTCCAGGTTGGTTTCTGTTAGAACCAGAACGACCAGATCCATTCAACTGACCACCCCAACCACCAGCACTTCCAAACCCAGAATTTCTGTAGCCTCCAGAGCGACCAGATCCATAATCTGCTTGACCACCAAATCGACCAAAACCTGAATCACCAAATTGGCGGTCCCTCATAGAGCCAAATCGACCACTGGCCCTGGCGTTGGACATATTTATGCTTCCATCACCAGCAATCCTAGGAAGCTGAATAACAATAACAGAAAACTTATAAGCTCCTAATGGAGAAATATGAAACAGTACCAGCACATGCATATTCGGGTATAACTATTATATCTAAACGCAAGGAGCAGGGTATGCAAAATGTAACAGATATCTATCAATGGATGTGGCAAACTTATGAAAGAAATTTGAACTCAAAACATTATCAAAAGCAAACGATCTATTGAAAATATATAGAAACAGTCGAACTTTCGAGTTTATTATACCATTTTGGGCAAAAACTTTTGAATTGCTTTCAGCTTTGCTAATATTCAACAAACTTAAATCCATAAAACAATTCAGTTGGATGACAGACGAAGATTTCCGGATAGGAATGCAGCAGAATTATATGAACTTTGGTGCATAGACAAAACATTAATAGATTCGAGTCAAAATTATGTAAACAGTTTCTTGTCAATATATCAAATATATATTTTCCGCAAACCAACAAAGAAGATGAAGATAACCTCTGTAAACCTGCACCCCACTTCCCGTTCATATATCTTGACTTGCCTGGCCTGATCCTGTGAGTAAATGAGAATGGTAGTTCCTTTCTTTCCAGCACGACCAGTACGGCCAGAACGATGGACAAAAGTTTCTGGATTGTTTGGAATTTCATAATGTATTACCTGGCCATAGGAGTATATAAGGAAAACAGGTGGACATTAAAGCACATGGACTTGCACTTCTTCAGGAGTTAACAGATGAAAATCTTCTAGCAAAAGTAAATAAAAAACCAAGAAGACTAAAGCAATTAAAATAGGCAATAACTTCTAACAGAGGGTATCTACTGCAAATCTGAGGATTAGCTCGTCCACTTCATTTTTAATTCAATTAGATTTTAATAGTTGGCAGAAATTCAACTTCAATTTCAACTTAGGTGAATGCCTCATTCGTTGTTGTACCTAATTTTGGCTTTCTAAACTAGAAGGAAACTCAAATATGTAGCACTTGGAAATATATGGGAACAAAATATTGAAAGGCCTTGCATATAATCATATATGAGATTAAATTCCCTGCAGGGTGAGTAATGGTCTATCTGCCGACAATATAGCAGAACTGTGAACTACTTTTGGCTCACCAGATCAACATTAGGGACATCAAGGCCTCGAGCAGCAACATCAGTAGCAATCAATATGTTAAAATTTCCATTCCGAAAGCCTGAAAGAGTTCTTTCTCTCATAGCTTGAGATATGTCCCCATGTAAAGCTTCACATCTATAGTTTCTTGTCATAGCGTTTGCCAATCGATCAGCGTCACGTTTCGTTTGAGTAAAAATAATACATTTTCCTCCCTTTGCATGTTCCTAACAGAACACAAGAGAGTCTGAGAAAGTGAAAATAATTGATCGGAACAAAAGTAAGTTCTGGAAAAGATTGCATCAGCACCTGCAGCTTATACATAACAAAAAGAATCTCAAACATTCTAAAAAAGGTTTAGAAAGCTTAACAGATGACAGAGAGTGCTAGATTCATACCGTTATTAAAGGACCAAGAATCGATGGTTTCTCATACATTTCTGAAGCAATTGAATAGAGTGTGATTCCGTCAGCCAATTTCTTGTCAGAATCTCCAACCTACACCACATATCTCATTTTAAAATTCTAGAGAATCCTAGCAGCAACAGGAACGAAAACAAAACTATCATGGTCATATTGTTAAAGGGTTGCACAGCTGCTATGATTTGCAACTATCTATTCAGTAATTGCAAACATATTGCTACACTCACAAGATCAATTGTCAATGGATCTTTAAGATAATTCCTGACAAGGTTTCGAATCCAAGTAGGCATTGTAGCAGAGAACAACATGCTATGCCTTTTCTGTGGCAATTTCTGGAAAATGGTTTCAATATCATCGACAAAGCCCACACTAAGCATCTGATCAGCCTCATCGAGAACAACATATTGAACTTCTGACAAGTTAAGCGATCCCCTCTTCATCAAATCAATGATCCGGCCTGGCGTTCCGACAACTACATCAACACCATAATCCAGCTCCCTCATTTGGCGTGTAATAGGTGTTCCACCATAGAGACAAATGCTATCAAGGCTGGGAGCAGATTCCCGAAACTCCTTCTCAACTTGACGTGCAAGTTCTCTTGTTGGGGCCATGACCAAGGCCAGAGGATTCCTTCCACGTCTATACAAATCAAATATGATTCATGACTATCGGAATTACATCTATTATCAAGAAATAAGTACCCAACAAGTGAACATACCCATGTTTTGCATTGAACTGAAGTATTTTATCCATAATGGGGATACCAAAAGCAAGTGTTTTCCCTGTGCCAGTTCTAGCTCGCCCAAACAAGTCACGCCCTTGCAGTGCTGGCTCCAACACAGCTCTCTATAATAATGAAGTAAAGTCATAAACTTCAGCTCATAAAACATAAAGCATAACAGCACATGTTCACCAAATGAACTGAAACAGAAACAAAAATCCATACACCAAATGACCTGAATAGGAAAGAGTTTGCTAATGCCGCGGCCAGCCAAAGCAGATACAATTTCCTGAGAAATTCCTAATTTTGCGATATCAAGACCCTCCTCACCACTCCCTTTCAACCCTTTCTCATCGTCGGACCCATAATCATCCACAGCAAACTGTGCCTGCAATCCAACCGAAGCCCTGAACTGCAAAGGTCCAGACATTACATGAAAGTCCCTCCTCCCAATCCCAAAATCCCATAATTTGGATCTGTTATCAAAAGAGGGGCATCCATCCCCATTTCGATGTTGCACAGTAACAATAGCTGATTCTATAGACTGGCTCAGTGCTGACAAAACCCTCTTTGAGGTCAGCGGGCGAGACCGTCTCAGTACTATGCTCATCGTCATGTAAAAATTAGGGTTTAAGCGGCTCTTCCTGAGTAGAAGAAGGCGCAGGGTTTAAGAGCAGCCCTCGCAGATATTTAAGTGCCTTATATATGCTGCGGCTAAGATGACCGTAAAAATCTTTAAATCACTAAACTTTTAATTTAATTTACAAATTTTAATTGAATTGACTAATTTAGTAATTTTTTAAATTATAATTAATTATTTAAAACTTTTTAATTAAATTTATTTTTAAATTTTTAATTTATTCTGTATTAATTTTATAATAAAAAATTTTTAAACTTTTTTTCTAATTTTACTTTTTTATAGAGATTTTTTAAGATATTTTGACTTATATCTTTTCATCAATTGAACCTTTTATATATATTTATTAATTGAACTATTATTAATTTAGTCTCATCATTAAAATTCATATTTTGATCATCTTGTTTTGTATATAATCTATGTATTATTTATTAGCTTTAGAGTAAAAATAATATTTTGAGAGACAATTCACAACTTTACTAAAAACATTATCAAAGTAATACATTAATAATTAGGGATGATAATGGGTCAAGTCATTCCTAGGTCCTCCCAGGTTCAACCCGACCCAACCATCGCTTGCTAAAGCCTAGGCACCGTCTAAGGTTCGAACGAGCCTGAGCTTGAGCCTAGACGAACTCTATCTAACCAATTTTGTTTAATTATATGTATTAAACGACGTTGTTTTTAGCAAGGCGATGTTATTTTACTTAAAATGATCAAACATCGAGCTACTACGTTGACTTTAGGACGAAGCGAGCTCGAGCTTAGTTGCCACCCCTATTAATAATTATATTTAAGATAAGAGAAAGTTAAATTTTTAAATAAAAAGGGAGTTTAATAAGTTTGATAAGTCGTGAAAATTGAAATAAAAAAAAGTTTAATTTATAAGAAGACTTATTTGTAAGAATTAGTAATAAAAAATATTTTAATATCGCTAATATTAGAATAAGGAATCCTCTCAATAAACTAAAGAACTAAAATTAAAAAATCCAACTTCTTCGTTTTAATTTTTAATAGTGATTTTAGATGACTAAACTCTCCCTAATATGCAAGATTGTCCTGTCAAATCCTCTGTTCCAATAACTCTTTTCCAATCTTATTTTATTAAATCTTATCTATACATTTATGTGGAGTTTACGTAAATATGTGGATGATATTTAATAGAACATGATAAGAATATCATAACTGAAATAGGAGATCTGTACCTCAAGATTATAGCCAATTTTCTGTCTTTTTCTTGTCTTTTTGTCAAGGATGACAATGGGCTTTTAATTGGGCCCTAGACAAGTCGATATGACCTGACTTGACTTTTTATTCTAAAAAAAATCAAAATAACATCTTTCTGTGGTTGCCCCTTGGACCTAGGATTAGGCTCAGGTTAGTCAGGCTTAGAAAACCGGGCCCCAAGCTAAGCTATAGGGCTTGTTGTCAACCCGACTTTTTGATTAGGCTCAGGTTAGTCGGATCGAGCCCTATTGTCAACCCTACTTTTTGAAGCTTTTCAATTAGGGATAATGCTTTGTAGAGATTTTATTAGAGCATTTCAATTTGGTTAATGTATATTCTTGACTCATTTTATGTATATGTTTACTAAAAATCTAATTAATTAGATCTTTTTTTTAATAAAAAGTTATATCTTAAATACAAGGGCTAATATATTTAAAAGTGTATAATTTTTTAGAATTTTATTAATTCAGTTCTATTAACTATATAAGTAAAAACTAACATTTTGATCTAAATTATTAAAGTTTTGAATGATTGATTGAAAATTTATGAAAAAGTTGAACACTTTAAGATT
>JAOSBN010000177.1:1495854-1536159 GCA_027563595.1 Erythroxylum suave
TTTATTAAAAGAGACAAGTTTGAGTGGTTGTAAACCCTGTGATACACCAGTGAAACCAAGAAAGAAACTTGGACAACCCGAAAATGGTGTTCCAATAAACAAGGCCAGATATAGCATTTGCAGTGAGCTTAGTAAGCCTATTTATACACTCACCATATGAAAAACACTTGGAGGCTGTTATCAGAATTTTGAAATATCTAAAGGGATGTCTTATAAGGGATTATTTTTTTAGAAGAAAGAAGCATAGAAGTCTATATAGATGCAAACTATGCTGGCTCAATTACTAATAGAAGATCAACATCGAGCTACTGCACCTATCTATGGGGGAACATGGTAACATGAAGAAGCAAGAAGCAAAATGTAGTAGCTAGAAGTAGTGTAGAAGCTCGGTACAGGGCTATGGCTGAATGAATGTGTGAAGTCTTATGGCTCCGAAGAATTATGACCGAGTTACATTTGGAAGTTAAGCCTCCCATGAAGTTGTATTGTGACAATAAGGCAACCATTAATATTGCACGCAATCTAGTACTTCGCGAAAGGACAAAACATATAGAGGTTGATAAGCACTTTATCAAGGAAAAAAATGGAAGATGGAAGCATGTGTATTCCATTTGTTCCTACTAAAGAACAGAGAGCAGATGTCTTCACAAAGGGGCTGTTGAGACAACCATTTGAAAAGCAAATTAGCAAGTTAGGCATGATAGATATCTTTACACCAACTTGAGGGGGAGTGTAGATAATCCCGTAATAAATAGTCCCTTAATTAAGGGATTATTCTTAGAGATTATCCTTAGTTATAATATGTAGCTATATTAGGGATATTCCAAAATAGGGAGTCTTCATAAATTAGGAGACTATCAAAACTATGTACCCTAGCTCTATATAAGAACCTATAAGTCTGCAGCATATAATAGATAACTTTCAAAATATATCAAAGTTGTTACATAAAATAAATTTAATTCATTGATTTGAAACTATTTAATTTCTTACGATTAGTCAAATACAAGTAAATTCATTAGTTTGAATTTAATCTCAAGTTTGACTAGACTTCAATATCCAAATTTAAACTTAATTCAAACCTTATTAAACTAAAATTAAGTTGTTAACTTCAAATCAAATTCAACTTTATGATTAGTTGATTAGAGGCTTAAAGGTAAATAATGTCAAAAACACTTTTTTTTGAAGCGGAGGAACCAGTAGCTGCTATCGTTTAGATGTGCACTAGGTAAACTTCCAGATTAACGCAATAGCCTACAAATCACGCTAACCGAGTACTTCGCACTAGGCAAGCCCTGTATAAAAGGCTCGATCGAGAGAGTGTAGGTAGGGGGATTCGAATACAAGACCTTTTGGTCACATACTCCCCTACTCCACTAACTTGACCACTCCTTAGGGGGCTAAAAAAAACATCTTCATTGACACTTTGTGTGGAGGTTCAAAGGAAAGCAATATTAAAAGTATCTTAATAGACTTTCTGTTTAGGGATAATACCAAGTTGAACTCATAATCAGATGTTAGGAAAAAAATGTTTTCTACTTAATTCAGGTCTAAATATTTGAATTCAATCATGATTTAAAAATTAAGTTGATAATTAAAATGTATTTGGTTCACGGATTTAAGGTTACCCAATTTCTTATAATGGATCAGGTTAAAAAAAACATTATGGTAAATATCAAAGGAAAATTCATTCTGACTTTAAAGGATATGCTTCTTCTGATAAAAAAATGAAAATATCATTTTGTTCATTTATGTCAATGTCATTTGAACCAAAAGAGATCGATATAAACTCATTATCCAAACACTCTCTAGACTTTTCGGGTTATTTTTCAAGTGTACTACAAAATCCTTTGGCGATAAGTAGTCAAATGATAGAAAATTCATTTATAATAGATAATACTATGAAAAAACTTGATTCAACAGATCCTAAAGCAAGTGTTGAATTTAAAGCTGATGTTAAAGATTATAAATTGACTTATTATACTCCTAACTACGAAACCAAAGATACTGATATCTTGGCAGCATGCCAAGTAACTCCTCAACCCAGAGTTCCTTCTAGGAATGTTAATAGGCCGAGCTGAGCTCGGGTTGCCCCTGGCCCGGCCTGTCATTTATTTTAACTAAAAAACTTTCAAAACGACATCATTTGGAATTAATGGCAGGCCATGGGTGAGCCACCAGCCAACCATGTCAAAAACGATGCTGTTTTAGAAGGAACAATAGGCCACGGACTGGCCCAACTGACCTGTGGTTGGCTTGTGGCCCACTTGTGACTCGATCAACCTTAGCCTGGCTGAGCCGATTTTAACATTCCTAATTTCCCTTGAGGAAGCGGGTGCTATGGTAGCTACTGAATATTCTACTGGTACATGGATAACTTTATTAGTATGAATTCAATTTCAAACTTAATTAGACTTTAATATTCAAATTTAAACCTTGAACTTGAACATTATTAAACTAAACTTGGGTTGTTAACTTAGAATCGAATCAGAATTTCACTTTTTTATTGTCTCTATTTGTGCCTTCTGATTTGGAAAAAGATATAAAAGAATAAGAGGCTCTTTTCACCAATTTTCATCATTATTGATCACACATTCCCAAATAGGAAGATCCTTAGTAAATCACATCACATGACACTACAATAAGCTTGAACATTGTCTTCGCTGAAAAAAGGTGAACGGTGTTGTTCATCATTATTGATCACACATTCACACATACGAAGTCCTTGCTAAATCACTTTACATGATGTTACAATAAGCATGAACATTGTCTTCGCTGAAAAGGTGAACGGTGTTATCATCCACAGTGCAGTAAGCCTGCTCAGGGAAGTACCCATGAACTGGTTCATTAAACCCATGTCTGTAATAGTTGTAAGAAGATGCATAAGTAGTTTCGTCCAAGTACTGAGCCGCATATGGATAGTACTCACTATCATATGGGAATGGCCAAAACTCAGCCTTCCTTCCTGTTCTTCTCACCACCTTCAACACCTTCCTGTGATCTACGTACCCTGTCACTGTGACCTTTTGCTTATCCATGTCTATTTCTAAACTATCAACTCCTGTAATCATCCAAAACCATCAACTTCAAGTCAGAAATCATAAGCGAAAAAGGGTACTTCGTATTTGGTAATGGGATGGACTTGCATGCCTTCAAGTTTTGAGATTGCTCGTCGTATTCTCTTCTCACACCCTTCACAGTCCATGTGCACCTGAAGCTCCACAATCTGTGTGTGCATACCAACTACAAGGTTGAATGAACATTGGAAGCAAAGTTTGAACTTAAAAGATCGTGTTACTTACAGACATGGCATTTGATATCTCTGACCTCCCAAATCTCCATCCAAACAACATTTTGGATGTCTTAATGTTTCCATGCATATGTTTTTCTTTTCTCATTTCAGGATTTGAGATTATTATATCATTTGATAAGTAGCTCTTTCACGTCAGGAAATCAACTTGGCTTCTTGTATTCGTTAACATGATGAGTAGTAGGGCATTTATGGATTGTGTCGCAGTCACAACCTGCATGGAGAGACCGTATAGATCACTTTATTCTCTATTCGTAAAGTACTTACTGTTGGTATATGTATTGTTATTTATTTGTAGGGTTAAATATATATGTTCATACTTTATCTTTTTTATTTCAATTTTAATGTTTTGAAAATTATCATATATTTTTATAATATTATTTAGTTACTATATAATTTTGTGTCATTCATTTTTCCTTAAAACAGCTAATTAAATTTTAATTAAAATTATATAATTGGACATAAAAATAACAAAATATGATGAAAAGTATTAATTAATCAATAAATAATATTATAATAAGGTAAATAATAATTCTCGAGGATCCATATATCCCTTATCAGCATATGGACAACTATCTCTCGAAAACAGGTTTAAGTTGACCCTAATGGGAAAGTAAAATGGAGTACCTAATAACGTATTTTCACAGACTAAGAACTACAAGATTGTCCCCTTTCATTTTGGGGAGATAGAGGGATCGTACCATTCGAACATTTTTTTTCATGCTTTTCTTGGAGGTCTGAAGAAAGCTGCAATCAATAGGATTTTTCCTATCCCTCCCTTCTTGGAAAGAAGAACCTCGAAAGGAAGAACGTAAAATTCTTTTTCCTTTCCACAAGGACTAGAAAAATTAAACAAAAAAATCCCATGTAATTTTTTTCGTATTACCAATTCCACATATTAATTATAGATTTGGACTTGCCTACAATTATTGTGTCTAACTTCGTTAAAATCTCTCTACTAATTATAGGTAAGTCTACGTATTATTGAACCTCTTCAAATCTCACGTGTCAGCAGGATTTCTATTGAGTTGTTATTCTTCAATCTATAAACTTAATTCTCATTCTTTTAAAATAATATACAAAATATTTAAATACACATTTTAAAACATAAAAAAACATAAAAAAATTTTAATCTAAATATTATCTAATTTCAAAGATATTTCTGGCTTTATGCCAATTGCAAAATTTGGGAAAAGAATAATACCTCTTGTCCATGATGGAAGTTGTAAAAGAATATGATGATATTGTCATATGTAGAAATTGTGACCTATAGATGCTCGAATATGTGCTTTGCTTTATTCTCCCTTTGTGAAAATCATTCGGAACCTTAGAGTTGGAGAATGTCTGGTCTGCATTTGTGCATATACATAATAAGCATATAATAACAACAACAACGAATCTCAGTCGAGATTTTCGCTAAAACGAGGAGTTTAAAAAAATTCAATAATACGCAACCTTATCCCTACATAAAATACGACAATTCCCACTAAAACGATGAGTTTAAGGAAATTCAATAATACGAATCTTTATCCCTAATATAGTACACGACAATTCCCAGTTGAGATTCCCGCTAAAATGAGGAGTTTAAGAAAATTCAATAATACGCAGCTTTATCCCTACATATTACACGAGCATATATGTCTAAAAAGCTCTTATAATTTATTAAGCTACTCCTGAAAATAATTTATTTTGTGAAATTTTGATTTTGAGAGAGGCTTACCTTTTAAAACCAATGTATTTTACTTTCTTTTGTTTTTTTAAAACGGAGGAATCCGCAGTAGTTATCCTTAATTTGGATGCGTATTAGGTAAACCTTTGGATTGACGCAATAGTCTGTAAATCATGTTAACCAGCTACTCCGTACTAGGCAAGTTCTGTATGACAAACTCGATTGAGAAAGTATACATAGAGGATTAGAACACAAGATCTTTTGGCCTCATGTTCTCGTTCCACCAACTCGATCACCCCTAAGGATTGTATTTTACTTTCATTCATTTAATTTAGATTTTTTTATCGGAATTAAGTTATAATAAAATTGTAAAATATATTTTTTACTGATAAAATTATTTATGTAATTAATTATTTTCAGGTGTACTATTGACATTAAATTAATATGTTTCACGAACAAAATTATTTATATAATTAATTAAAATTTAAGCATCAATAATCAACTAATTAATATCTCTAGTTTTTTTTTAATTTCTTCCATTTAAATTTTAGGAATCTCTTTCCAAATATTCCAGTGTTTCAGATAAAAATCAGATTGTTGGACCATGCAAGTTGGCACTAAGCATTTTAAGGACCAGAGAATATCAGAACTCGCTAGTTGTCTCTATGAAAATGACTCTTGTCTATAGCTTTTCATGATCATGTTCAGATTTTGAACTCTATGTAGCTTTCCTGCAATGAAAATCTATCTTTTCTGATTTGATTTTGGGGAGATCGTCTTTTGATGTTCAGTTAGGAACACGTCTGATTTAAATCATATAATTGTATCTTGGTCATCAGAGCAAGTGAAAGTGATGGAGCAAGCTCCATGGTCGTCTGGAATCTGTGCTTGAAGTGATGACATCGATCTGTATGCTACTTTCTGCATCGTGACCTTGAAGAGAATATAAATCATGTCCACTTCTTGTATTGATATAACCATGTGAGGAGGGAGTTGTAGACATGAAGATCATCGATTTCATTTTTGTAGGGGTAAAAAGATTGAAATGGAGGCTGTGGAACTTGTTCTGATTAACTGGAAACCATTAGACAAAGTATCACAAAAAATGAAAAGGGATCCATCTACATGAGTAACAATGTAAGTGACTTTGAGTACTTGCATGCATGATGAGCTTTTCCTGTAATTTCTCACAAATAAAAGATTCTAAAGTGTGTTTTGAAATTTTTTTCAATTCAGTAACTTAGGCTCTGTTTGATTGAGGGGTTAGTAATACAACGAGATAGACCTTAATATACTTCCATCGTTTAGTCAAGGGTTTCATAATAAAATGGAACGGAATTGGATGAAAGCGAAGGGTTTCATGTTACATTTCATTTTATCTTAAACAGTAAAAATAAGAAACTTCTGATTTGGGGGGTTTAGAATGAAATGTAGACTAATAAATACATACTACCGAATGTACCCTCAATAATTTTTCTTAATACCTAAATTGTATATAATTAATAATAATTTTATATTATTTATCCTTACCCTAATAATGATGTTTTTATATTATTAATAAAATTTGTATATAATTAATAATAAAATAAAAATTTTAATAAATTTTTTATTAATGAAAAATAGAAAATAGAAAAATTATTATTTAATTGTTTATAAATGTTTCTATATAAATAAAATTTTAAATAAATAATTTTTAAATATAAATCACATATAATAAAAAATTTTATTAAATAATTAATAATATTATTTTTATATAATTAATAATAAATTGTGTATAATTAATAATAAAATAATCAAACTTTTATTAAAATTTTTATTATTTTAAAATAGAAAATATATAAAAACATTTATTTGTCACGGTTGTGATTTGTTCAAGTCCGAACTGTGACTTTTTAATTGGACATGGTTTTTTAAAAAAATTATAGCGTTAAATCTCTTGCAAAAATTATTTTAATATTAAGGATAAAATAGTCATTTATTATACATTACATTCCATTTCATCTATTTTTCAAACGACATTTTTACTACATTACGTTATGAGCCTTTCCATCCTTCCCAAATAACTTTTCACTATATTATATTTCATTTTATTATAAATCATTTTTGTTTTATTCCATTCCATTAATTAATATCTAACAAAACATGCTTAGTTTTCTAAATTTTCAATTAAACAACTAACACTTTATAACCTCAACTCAGTTCAAAACATTAATTCTATTAGCATCTTGATGATTTAATTAACAAAATCCTTTTAATTCATAACATATAGGCATCTCAGTAAGAAATTAATTATCAACTAATCATTCGTTAACACTAAAAACACTTAATCCACATGTATGCCTACATAAAATACTATTAGAACTAGCATTTTACAACAAGTTATTAAGATTACAAAAAGTTGATAACTTAATTAAAAAATTTAAGCATTGAATTAAAAAAAATCACAAGATTATAACAATTTAGAATCTGTTATCCCAATTTTTCACCAAATCAACTTCTTCATATAAATTGGTGTTTTTGGCATTTGTTGGTTTGACGTTCATGTTACCTTTGACATATATATCGGGATCTACACATGTAGTTTGTTGAAACATTTCCATTGTTGTTCCCTGGAAAAAATTAAAATCATTGTACAACATGTATTGTATTGGTCTATTTTGCCAGTGAGTTGATTTTCAGAATGGAATCAGAGGTAACGTTTTGTCAGTTTTATGTTTGCTTTCATTCAAAACTATGAGCAGATGAGAAAAGCTAGCTGATTCAAGAATTCATGGAGGGGGCTCCATGTAGTGATCTCTCTCTCACACTTTTCTTCTGCCATTTCAGCTCTAATTGTCAAGAATGCAGAGAGAATCGCAAGAGGCAAGATAGTCTCGACCTGCTCATAAATTGCTTGAGGTCGCCGCTCCCACAGCACAGATAATTAAGCCCTGCTCGGTTGAGGGGTTAGCGAAAGAATGGAATGGAATGTAATAAATTTTTATTATTTGGTTGAAGGCTTTATAATTGAATGGGATGGAAGCGGAGAATTTCATATTATGTTCCATTTCATCATAAACGGTAACAATAAGAAACCTCCAATTTGGAGGGTTTATGATGGAATATAAATTAATAAATACATACTACCTAATATACCTTCAATAATTTTTTTTAATATCAATTATTTCTTCTTACCCTAATCCCTTTTTCTCCATACCATAATAATAATATTTTTATATTATTAATAAAAAACTGTATATAATTAATAATAAAATAAAAATTTTAATAAAATTTGTATTAATGAAAATTAGAAAATATATAAAAATTATTCTTTAATTGTTTGTATATATTTTTATATAAATAAAAATATAAATAAATAATTTTTAAATATAAATCACATATAATAGAATGAAATTTATTAAATAATTAATAATAATATTTTTATATAATTAATAATAAATGTTATATAATTAATAATAAAATAATAAAAATTTATTATTTTAAAATATATAAAAAATTATTTGTTGCGGTTGTAACTTGAAAAAGTCATGATCGTGATTTTTTAATTGGACCTAATTTATGTTTTAAAATCATAACATTAAACTTTTTGCAACAACTATTTTAATATCAAAGGTATAATAGTCATTTATTATACATTATATTCTATTCCATCTACCGTGACTTTTTAATTGGACATAATTTATGTTTTAAAATCATAGCATTCAATTTTTTGTAACAACTATTTTAATATCAGAGGTATAATAATCATTTATTATACATTATATTCCATTCCATCTATCTTCTAAACAATATTTCACTAAATTATATTATGAACTCTTCCGTCCACACCAAACAACTTTTTACTATATTACATGTCATATTTCCGTTCCATTATAAATCATTTCTTTTTGTTTAATTACATTCCATTATATTAATTAACATATGACCAAACAAACACTAAGGCATCACAAAACAGTGTTATAGAATGCTTCTGCCATTCTGACTTGCTTTTCTCCTCAATTCTCCATTGGTTTAATATTTTCGTCCGGACCAAGCCAAATTTAACGATTATAAGCTAACTCGAATTGACCACGCTTTGTGATTAAATCACAGTGTAAGAACAGATAACAAGTCTAAGTGCTTGAACTTATATAAACATTGCTAAGATGAACCCAAAATTAATCGAGACAAAGTTTGTTAGAATGAATGATAAGGGATAACAAAGGGTCCGGGCCTACCCGAGCTTGAGTTTGAAAACATTTTGATAGGTCCAAACTCGTATTCGAGTGCTCAAGGCCCAAAGTTAATCTGATCTTTGAACATGGTCAAAAAGTTCAAACTTGTTACTCGAACCGAAATTTGAGCTTCTTTTGATCCGAACCTGACCTGATACATACACGATGATGTTCTTGTGCCCAAAACCTGGCGCAAGTTCAATCCTAATCAACTTGAATTTATCAATTATCAATTGCCAATTGGAATAAACATCAACTCCAATAATGTTAAAGTTTAACCTAACAAAGAAGTGCTGAGACGAATAAAATCCTAACCTTGTGGAGAGATTCGAGCACAGTACCCTAAGGACTGGTAAATGAGTGCAATTAGTGATAGATGCCTAAAACTTCAGAGAAGCAAAGCCTAGGCCTTTCATTTCCTTCCTAATTATCTATCATTGGGTTTTGGGGGCCTAACTGTTACTACAAAACATTCAACGGTGGTGCAAATTGCTAGAAGATATCTACTCCAAAACTTGACATGATATTTTAATGTTAAGAATGCTACAGTGGCTTATCTGATCACTTAATGCTTTCTGTTCAGTGCACAACCAAAAATGATGCAAATCCCAAGGATGGGGTGAAACCATCATTTATTCTACCCAGTTTGGTTAGGTTTCTACAAATCTTCACTTTGCTGCACAACAGGTAGGGCACTTCCACATTTATTTACCAGATAATAAGACAGTTAGTTTTCCTTAAAACTGTTCAAAGCACCACATGAAGGGAAGACAAAGCACAACAATGCTAGAGATTATTGCCGATCCAGTTTTGACCATGAATCCAGACATCATCTTAACCAGGGGGCCAGTTCATTTGGCGTCCCCCAAGGAGGTGGACATGGATGTGATACACTGATTGACCTGCAAGTAAGCATATATAGATTCAAAGCCAGTTTTTTTAATATCTAAAAACTGCCAAATCTCAGTTAAGAGTGAATCTACTTCAATTGTCAACAATGGATAAGTAACACATACATCCTGCTGGTCCATCATTAATCACAATTCTGAAGCCATCTTCAAGTCCTTCCTGCTTGGCAACGAGTTTAGCAGTATAAAGCAGTCGACCTAGAATATCACAGTGCCTTTCCTCAGCCTAAGAAACAAAAAGATAGTTAACGGGTTGCAATATTGGAATAGAAGGCCAACAGTTCAAGTCACCATACAAAGCAGATGATTATATACACCAGTGCTACTGCAAGCATATAAATAAAAAACACATGCTATGCACCATTTCCAAACCAAACCTAAAAGATTGCAAACAATTGAAGCGACAATCATTTAGTGTAACTCTTTACAACAGAGGATTTCAGAATTTGATTCTCTAATGGCTTACATAAAATCCTTAAACCATTACTTGACCTGTTAATCATGGATAAACCACCAAAAAATACAGATATTCCGAAGAATTTGTTCAGGTTCCTTCAGAAGATTTGTATTGCCATAAAACGCGTGATTCAGATATTACAGTTAGGAACACAATTTCAGCTCCACACCAACACATTGCAGTGAAGAGTCGACATTATTCAGGGCAAGCGAGAGAGAGAGAGAGAGAGCAAAACCAAAAAAATACCTTGGATAGTCCAGTCAATCCATCCTTCACCTTGGGTATGATTATAATGTGAGTAGGGGCTTGAGGATTGATGTCCCTAAAAGCCAGTACCTGGCAAGGGGAAGAAAAGGAAATTGGATTTTAAATAGCAAAATTGTCAAGCCGTTCCAAATCAAAGGGAGAAAAAAAAAATTTGCTAATACACAGCAAACAGGAGACAAAAAATAAAATTTGCAACTTATAGCAGCCTTTAAGGAACGCCTTGATTATGAGCATTATTGGTCATTCATTGAAGTCTGTCAACCAAAAACAGCAAGAGCACACTCAAACATAACACTCTTAATATAGTAAGAAGGTCTCAAACTACGAAGAACACATGTAGTGACAACAAAAATATTACAGAGGAAAAGAATCAACAAACAAAGTATTCTGATTATAATACTTAGGCAGCAGGGCAAACAGCAGTTTACCTTGTCATCCTCATAAACCACAGTAGAAGGTATTTCCTTTTTGATAATTTTATCAAATCTACATACCAAACAAAACATCATGACCAATGCATTAGTAAAACTTCTACAACAGTTCAATGAAGAAAGCTGCATTAAGCAAACCTCTCAAAATAAAGACAGAAGTCCAAGGAGAACGGAATGAAAATCTTTACAGAGCCTAATAGATTCCAATTGCATATAAATTTAATTAATCCATTCCATTTCCTTCGCTTCACAAAAAGCACTAAGAATGTTCATAGGATCATAGAACGAGGTTTGATCCTTGTTCTAAAGGCCCACATGATAACCACAAAGTGTCTACAGAACTCCAATTATTACATGGATAATTCTTGATCCACAAACAACAATTCTAGTAGTGCCACCAATCTTCATCAGACACTTGAATTAAATTCAACCCTAGACGTGCTAAAATGAGACGTTGGCACTCAAATTCTCCAAGAAATGAAACGTTTGAAGCAAGATAACAGTTGATGATAGAAATACATACATAGTAGGAGAATCGGAGGGAACGGCGGCTAGAGCTGCGTCCTTCTCGGAGGCCATGGCTGCAGTAAAGTGGGAGGTCAAGACGCCGACTCGGCTCTTATTTATAGTCTCACTCTTTCCCTTCATAATCTCAATCGTACTCTCTCACTTCCAACGCCTTGTCGTTCGAGTCCTTCTGCTTTTGACCATTCTCACTTGACACGTCACACACAATCACAGACTCTCTCTCTCTCTATCACTACAAATTACAAATTTACACAGTAACGTATTAAAACCCAAAACCCTAATTGGGATCCCTAGCAAGCTTCGAGTCGAATCGCCTTCACTAACAATGGCCAGGAAGCGAAAGCAGGCGCAGAACAAGCGCAACGAACCCACCCAACCCGCCAAGAAGAAGCAACAAAAAGTTGCGGAGGAAGTTCAAAACGACGTCGAAGAGGTGGAGGAGGAAATGGAGTATGAGTACGAAGATGTAGAAGAAGAGGAAGAAGAAGATGATGGTGATGATGATGACGACGACGACGACGACGATGAAGAAGAAGATGAAAGTGATGATGACGACGAAGATGACGATGAGGATGCGCAGGAGAATCGGGTTTCCGGCAATCAGGTGTCTTACACGTCAGCTCGAGTCTGCGCTGACGACGACGAAGATCAGGAGCCGATCGAGAAGCTTCTAGAATCGTTTAGTACGGAGAAATTAATCGGATTGCTTCGTGAAGCAGCTGGTAAACACCGCGACGTGGCGGATCGGATACGCAGCGTTGCCGATGAGGACCCCACTCATCGGAAAATCTTCGTGCACGGTCTTGGCTGGGACACGAACGCCGAAACCCTGAGGAACGTGTTCAAGGGTTACGGAGAGATCGAGGATTGCAAGGCCGTGTGCGACAAGGCCTCTGGGAAGTGTAAAGGTTACGGGTTTATTCTCTTCAAGAGTAGGGTTGGGGCTCGCAAGGCGTTGAGGCAGCCTCAGAAGAGGATTGGTAATCGGATGACTGCCTGCCAGCTGGCATCTGTCGGACCTGTTCCGACCACCGCTGGAGGTGTTGTGCCGGGGGCCGCGAGTGTTTCATCGACGTCTGACTATGCTCAGAGAAAGATTTATATTAGTAATGTTGGGGCTGGATTGGACCCGCAAAAGCTCACTGCCTTTTTTGCCAAGTATGGCGAAATTGAGGAAGGTCCGTTGGGGCTTGATAAGGCTACTGGGAAGCCTAGGGGGTTTTGCTTGTTTGTGTATAGAACGGTGGAAAGTGCGAAGAAGGCACTTGAAGAGCCGTATAAGAACTTTGAAGGTCACATTTTGCATTGTCAGAGAGCTATAGATGGCCCAAAAGCTCAAAAGTCTCAACAATATACAATACAGCGGAATGACAACGTTGCTTATGCTGCTAGTGGGAGTGTTAGTGCCCCTGCTCATTTAATGGCCCCAGCAGCTGCAGCTCCAGTGGGGTTTTACCCAGGACCTGCCACTGCTGTTCCCGTGCTGAATCCTGCACTTGGACAGGCACTGTCGGCATTGCTAGCTACTCAGGGTGCTGGATTGGGGTTGTCAAATGTGCTGGGTAGTTTGGGGTCTGCAGCAACAGTGAATCAGGTTGGCATACCTGGAGCAGGAATGCAAAGTGCATTTTTGAACCAGACTCTTAGGAGTCCTGCAGGATTTGAACAATATGGGAACCAGAATCTTAGAAGTCATGCAGGACTCGAAGCATATGGGAACCAGACGCTTAAGAGTCCTGCAGGACTTGAAGCATATGATGACCAGACTCTTAAGAGTCCTGCATATGTAAGCCAGGGAGCAGTCTCTGGTGGTTATGCAAATCAGCAGATGGGGCAGGGCGTTTCTGGCAGGGGGCAGCATGGTACTGGGCAATACAACGGGGTTGTACCTTAGACAGACCGCTGGTGCTTCACAGGTGTGGCTGCTGAACATATTTATTTGTTTTCTGATTTATCTCTGTTTGCTAAGTTATGTCACATTAAATATCGTAATTTAATATCTTTGAAGAGAGATATATCATTCTTAAACAAGTTATAATAGATACAATGATCTATATCACTTCTGGTGTCATTAGGGATGACATGGATGGATTAGATCATCATCATCATCACACCTAGTCCGAAGTCCCGCAATAAAGCAGGGTCTGGGGACATGGATGGATTAGATATAGTTTCTAAAAGCCGCTTGTTTATTTTGTTAACACTTCCTAGACTTTTCTTTGTAAGTTATGGACTAAATCAGCACGCATATGCAACTAAGTTTTTGCGTCAATATTTATGGTTCATATAGTGTTTAAAGCAAACAATGTTTTTTTTTTCCAGGAATTCTTTTTCTACCTTAATGAAGAGTTTCTGTTGAACTTTTCTTATAATATAGTTATTTAAACTTGAACTCATATTTTGAGACTCGTCATTAGTATTCCAATCTGGTGATGCTTTCAACCATTTAGTGAAAGTTTTTGACTCGGCTATCACCCCCTTTTTTGGATTTTTGAAAATAGTCTTTTTATGCTTTTATTGATTTTGCAGATTCCTCATAGGTGCATCAGTGTTTTATGTTCTGGCCAGCTGATTCATCTGAAGTGAATGGAGCCTATGGAAATGAAGTTTTTCATATCATCTGCTTTCTTTTATTCCATCCCTTGTCTTTTTGTTTCAAAGTATTGTATTTTGAGTTTGGATATTTGAATTAAAAGCCTTGCAACAATTTGACCACTTTCAATGATAAACTTTTGCACTTGAAGGAGTTGGTGATGTTGAGTGTATTTATCCTTTGAATTTCTGCTGTTATTATTTATAGCCGTCGGATATTTTTGCAACGTTTTTGTTTAAGTGTTTGACTTTGAAAGTATTTTCATTTTCTCCATTTTTTTAAAAAAAATCATTTGTTCATAATACGTACACTTGAATGAAAAATCATTTTCCGATCTTCAGGTTATCTTGTCATTATCCATGCTGCACATAGTATATTTTCCAAGGACTTTTATTCTGAAACAGTAACCCTAATTCCTCTTACCTTACCTGCTATTGTATACTGGATTTACAAATGAGTTTTTGATTTTAAAGGTTTGGTGATTCTTCATTGACTAAAGGATCTGTTTTGTGGTGCTTCTTATCTTTTGATTCTAAAAACTTATCTGCACTTTTGTTCCTCAATTTAGTGTCAAACTACAAGTATTCCTCTGATTTGTAGGACCTTTTAAGTCCAAACCATGCCAATTTGAAGGAGTGGTTCATGGAAGATTTTTATTTTGGAAAAAGTGAATGCAATTTAACCGTGTGCCTTTTATTTCTGGAATAAATTTGCATGCTTAATTTATTTTCATTGTTAAATAAGAAGAAAATACAGTGTAGGAGTTGAGTCTTTTGTTGTTGGAAGAAAATCCTTGGCTTTTCTCAATGGTGTACTGATATGTGGAATGAAGATATGATTGAAGTTGATTCTACTGGAGCAAGTTTTGTTTTTAACCTGTTTACCCTTCTAATTTTTATTGTAACAGTATATTTATGATTCAACCTTTACTCCCACGTTTGTGTTAGTTCAGTAATCTGTCAACGTACTGCACAGAAAGGATGGTTAATATGGAAATTCTTAACTAGAAACTTTTCTTGTAGCTCTTTCTTTTCAATGAAGTCAAATTGATTATTTGTTTTAGAGCACTAAGGGCATCCTTTTTCAATATCTGCTGCATAAATATACCAGTGTGTCAAACCACAGTTTATTGCCTTAGTTTACCATACAGTAGGTTGGATAGCAGTGGGACTGCCATTTAGAATATTTTTCAGCTGGTCGCCGTTGCTTTGGACCTTTAGGAAAATCAGCTTCAACTCTAGCTTGTTGGAGACATATTCTTGTCAACTTAAAACTTTAATGTCTTGGGCTTTTTTTCCTCACTTTTTGAATGAATATGTCAGAACTCGTGCCTGAACTTTCTATCTTGTCTACTATTTGATGACCTCATGAGCATCATGCTTCTATTTGATCTTTGTATCTTTACAATTATTTCAAGTACCTGCTGAATGACAATGTCTATGAATGTATGTTATTGTTTATTTTTGCTTTTTAATTCTAATGTCATCTGCTCTACATTTATCTTAGAATTGCTCTACTTGCAATGTATTAAACGTCTTGGAATATTGTTGCCATTGTCGGAGAGCTTCTTGTAGAACTGGTGGTGATAGACTTGATCTGCTCCATTCTACTCAACTTCCTTCATTCTGTGTTCATGTGCGGAAAGCTGTGATTTGGTCTTGATGTCTTCTGACCTTAATAAGACCTAAGCCTTGAGCTTTTCCAGACCTAACAATAAAATGGGTTTTTTTATTCAGTGCTCATCTGGACAATGAACAGTGAAGCGAAGAGCTATGGCCAGATAAGGAAGACAACTTTCTCCTATTATAGGACATAAACTGATAAGTTTCATTCAGGCCAAAGCCTTGAGCTTTTCCAGATCTAACTATGAATATGGGTTTCTTTATTCACGGCACATCTGGACAATGAACAGTGCTGAGTCTAAATTTCCAGACTGGTTTACCAACAAACTTAGTTCCATCACAAGCTCCAAGTCTTATTGTATATTTTGCCTTTTACAATGGCTGAACAGCTCAGACTAACTCTTGCAAGTGATTGTGCCAGTGGAAAGAAGAACGAACAGAATGTCCAGAACAGGTAGTGGTGCTGAAACTGCATGGATTGTCAAGCTCTTACCATCGTGGTAGTAGAACAAGAGCACGAAATCTTGCTTGAGATGTTGCACTCATACATATCTACGATACCTGCCGTAAATGTTCTCTGGTTTCTTTTCCTGTAAGTCTTGTAACATTTTCTCAAAAGGGTCCATATCAAGTGCGAAATTGACCATTTGGTTGCACTGATCATATGTTCCTAGCATGCTTATATGATATATGGAAGGAGGCATTTGTTACTTGTAGAAAAACATTATCTGGTTTATGAGTGTTAGCTGTCACAACTGTGCATCATCTAGCCTTATGATCAGTATTTTGCTTCCTAAAACTAAAGTTATATGCAATGATTAGAAACTTGTAGGAGATTAGTGGTGGGTGACAGTGGGTCTACTTTTTTATTTTTTATTTTTTATTCGATTACTTTTAAGGTTTATTTCTTATTTCTTAAACCCTACTTCTTTGGAAAGAAATCCAAAGACTTTTGCCTGCAAACAACATAGGAGTATGACCCCACTTTGGCCGTAATGATGAATTAGGACCATTACCTCTATCCCATTCCTTAGTATTTATTTAGATCACATGATGACCTCTCAAGATTATGAAACCAAGTAGTTGTGAAGTTTAAGCAAGTTTAGATGTAGAGTTGACAATTGGTTGAGTCCATTCATAAACTTTTACTTTTGTTGGTTGGAATCAATACAAAAATAATTTGATCAGTTTGGATATGTTCCTTTATACTCGAATTCAACACAAAATCTGATTAACTCAAATCTGATTTGTTGATTTCGGATCAAGTTAAACTTTATCTTATTTGATTGATGGTTGGAGATTGCTACATATATAACTCTCTATCTTCCCACTCTGATTGCTTATTTCACCTAATAAGATTGGAGACAAGATGTGATAACTTTAGGTACTTAACCTTTCTGGTAAGTTAACATAGTGCCAGAAACAGAAACTCCATTGTAGGGGTTGGTGTAAATCATGTGCTCTGCTGTCTCCTCCACTAAAATTGCCTTTGGACTGGTTTTGGACAACCCCACCTGACAAGGCATACTCTTTCAGGAGCACTGAACACTAAAAGAGATTATTAAATACTAAACTACTTAATTAATCAACTAACTGAAGATTAAAAATAATGGCTTAGCCAGTTGGTGGAAGTGCATGGAAATCAGAGTTTCTGCTTATCTTTTGGAGCATTGTTCACAAAACAAAATAAACCAAATTCATATTTTTTGGTTTTTAGAAAATCATGTTTTTTAGACTTCGGCCAAAAAACGACAAAATACACGTAATATGAACATCAAATATGGAATGATTAAATGTCACTAATATAATAATCTAATTTAACTTTTGAACATAAATGAATTAAAATAATAATTACAAATAATTATAATAAATTATTTATTTGCGTTGATCTAATTATTTTGGTTTGAGTTTAAGAACTATTAAATATATAATTTTTTGTTATTTTTTATTGAAAACCTAAAAATAATTTTTTAAACTAAAAAAATTAAAGGGAATTTTTTTTTGGGAAGTTTAAAGATTAGAGAGTTTTTATATAATTTTTTAGTTTCTATTTCTGTTATCCTCTGATTACTATAATTTGGTCACTTATTAGGAATAATCATTATTTCTATCTGAAAATCTAAACTCCATTAACACTTCCTTCTCCTTTACTTTATCATAAAACCTTAATTAACACAATTATGGTTTTCCTATGATATTAAACATAAAATATTATATTTTAGTTAAATAAATAAAAAAGAGAACTTTAGTTTAAAAGGGTTATTTTAGTTAAATAAATAAAAAAGAAAACTTTAGTTTAAAAGGGTTATTTAGATATATATATACATACACTAAGTGGAACAGAAAACCAAAACCTCGGTATAAGGCACACGCTCACCTATCTGTGCATACTCTTAACATGTCCACGTTCTTCTCAATGAGTTTGCTTCTTTCTAATTGTCTTCTTCTCACATGTATTGTGTTAATATTCTTATTACTTCCAAGAATATGAGAGGTTTTTATGGATTAGTGAACTTCATCAACTTTGATTCAAAGTTAAGAAAACAATATTTTGAGTAAAAAAGATGAACCATTTATAGAAAATATTGTCACAAACTCCACTGCTATTCGATTTTTACCCTTTTCAACTTGAATTTGAGAGTTTTTAAAGAGATGGTAAAGAATTTCGGGTCTAATTTATATCCGACTTAAAGTTAATGAAGTAAGTTTAGATTGATTAGACTCGAATCTAGATATCTGAACATAGGTTCGAGATTAAACCGGCATAAGACTAAGAAGATAACACAAGATATGAGACATTAATGATCATATATGAAGTAAAATAATGAGATATTAGGGGTATGACCAAGTCATATGCTTATGGTGGCAACTAGATTTCTGTTAAAATGTGCAGACATATGAGAAGAGGAAATGAGATGATTCTTTGTTAATGCTTAAAGTCTGGTATATAGTTTTGTCTTTGGTAGGTGAAAGATGTGTACAATTAAACTGAAACGTTTGACTGGCTGTTTATACTTCATAGTATCAAAAGTATGACCACTGTAGACATAGACTACAGAGAAAGCAGAAAAATGAAAAATGGGGAATAATAAAACACTGTTTTTAGGGATAAAATGTGTGCAAGAGGAATGTGGGTCACCTTGAAAGTGTCTCCATGACCCACTGCCAAATGTAAAAATCACATTTTTAAGATCCAGATCAGATCCTGAGGCATGTAAGTACACCACTAGCTTCAGATTTTCTTCATTTCTTTTTTTTTTCTTCCTAGATATTCTCATGTCAGAAGTTTTTGGACTGTCCTCTCTGCTGTATCTTTCCTTTTTATAACACACAAGGAAAATAAAGTTTGTTGCTTTCCTAATTTGTTCTGGGTCTTCATTATTAGTTTACTGCTTGGTGAACTTCTGTTTTTAGTATATATTCTGTTGTTTCACTTCACACTCATGTTTTTATTCCCTTTGCTTTGGCCTTTTTTGGGCTCTGTAGCTATATGAGTCCATGCAGCAATATCACCTGAAGGAAGTTTCTACTTTGTTGTTTTGCTGTTATATGTTTTCTGTGCATTGTTTTGGTTTTTAATTGATCCGGTGTTCCATTTCAGTCTAATCCTCAATGGGTTTTACGCTTCCCCTTCCCGTCACACGCTTCCATTGATTTGATTGAATGTTTCTTTATTTTGCTTTTGGCGCTAGATGATACAAAGTCCAGAGATGATATATATAACTGAGTTCCAGAAGTTTTTCTTTCATTTGGAGCATTTCATTTCTGGTCTTGGAGCTTTTCTGTGGTTTTGTTTGTTTCTGTCAACTTTTCAGAGTCCTTAATAAAAGCTCTTAATTGTATAAAGATCCTGTCTTTAGGATTAGCATCTGAAGTAGATTTGGTCTACATCTATGAAATAGAGTGAGTAGCAAATATAAGCATTCAGGTAGATTACTTTGTTGATTGAAAGGGAACACAGCAAAAAAATGGGATCTCAAGGTGGTGCAGTTGAAGAAGGAAAGATGCAGTCTTTGTGCAGGCAAAGCTCACTGAGCCTGACCCTTAATGAGGTTCAAAACCAGTTGGGTGATTTGGAGAAACCTTTGGGAAGCATGAATCTTGATGAGCTTCTCAAGAGTGTGTATACTGCTCAAGATAATGTGGAGTTAGGTGCTTGGTCCTCATCTTTACCACAACAGTGTAGTAATCTTGTACTGTCAAGAGATATTCAACAAAAGAAGAGAAATGATGCACATAAGATTCATGAGAGAAAGACTCAACAAAGACAGCCTACTCTTGGAGAGATGACCCTTGAGGACTTCTTGGCAGAAGCTGGTGTGGACACAGAAATTCCTCCAATCAACAATGGTGATGTTCCTCATCAACATGATCAATGGATGCCAATCCAGCTCCCTTCAATACATCAACAACAGCAAAACATGACGGGAGTGTCCATAACAGGCCACCACCCCAATCAACAATCTATTCCTGTTCTAGATGCAGCCTATACTGATACACGAGCAGCCATATCTCCATCTTCTTTGATGGGGACTTTAATAGATACACAAACGTCTGGAAGGAAAAGGGTTGCCTCTGGAGATGTTGTTGAGAAAACTGTTGAAAGGAGGCAGAAGAGGATGATCAAGAACAGAGAATCAGCTGCTCGCTCAAGAGCAAGGAAACAGGTTGGAATTCCAATATCATGCTCTTTTATGCTTAAGAAGTATTTGTTGTTCGTATAATGTCTTTAATATATTGTATACTGAAAGCTAGGCTTATACCAATGAGCTGGAGATAAAGGTTTCTCGGCTAGAAGAAGAGAATCAAAGGCTTCGCAGACAACAGGTAGGCTTGCATTCTTTGGCTTGTTGCATCCAACACTTCAATAATAGAGTTGATATGTGAAGATTCTGCAGACATGTACATAACATATACTTCTTATCTGTACTGCCACAATGTTTTCATCTCTTATTGATAAAAAACACAGTTAGCTGAATGGTATACGGTAGGTTGGTGTGGATTTATAAGAAATCATTGTTCAGATGTTTCTGACAGTTTATATATCAATTTCATGTATCAGAGTTTCAAAGATAGAATAAGATTTTATGAAACTTAGTTTTAAACAATTGGAAATCTAATGACAGTTGGCAACAAGCTATTATAACACATTCTTACTGCATAAAACAGTTTTATTTGCAGCCATGAATTGTCAAACAATGTATCTGACTTGACAAATGAGTCACCTCCTCTCAAATTAATTGGACCCCACAATTAAAGTTGCTTCTATTGTTGATGATCTCTTGACTTCTATAGATTTTATTGTGTGGGACGTGAATTTTCATGTAACCAGTGTTGATTTTGCACAGTACTTGATTGTAATGGATGAGACAGGAATGTAAGTAACTTCAGAACCATGACAGTTTAGGTCCTGAAATAGTTGACTATCATTCTATCTGCACAGATGATAAACATCCCTTCCCTTTCTGTTGTTCTTTCTGTTCTCAGGAGGCTGAGAAGGCCTTGCCCTCTGTGGCACCTCCCGAGCCTAGACATCAGCTGCGCAGAACGGCTTCAGCCCCTCTTTGACATCCAATCTTCTTACAAGAATGTTTGAGTTTGGAATTCCGATTCTAGTTTTGCTAGGCTAACCTTGGATCACAACTCAATCATCAGACACTTCCATAGCAGTCTGCTGCTAAATTTCCTTCACATTGTAGGGCTCAAAGAATCAAGTTTTGATATATATGCAAACACTGAAATTTTACTTGGTTTCTCACAAAATCTTGCATCACTTCCTATGCCACTTAATCGCTATTATCAGTCAAGTTGAGCTTGATTATTGTTCTATTGATGTTGCCTTGGGGCAATCTCAAAATAAAAGTTCTGTTGTAAAGAGTGAACCAAAAGCAAACAGTGAAATTGTGGTAAGTTAAAAGCCTTTCTATATTTTCAGAAGAGAAAGAGCTTAAAGATTGGCAGCTTAAAATCACGCCCTATATTTCAAGTCACACGTTCAGGAAGTTTTCGATACACAGAAACATCAGTCTAAGAGCTACCAACAAAAGCATTTCCATGCCTCCTGGAAACTTGTCTTAACCTTGCAACAAAAAACTACAGTATGTACATCTAGCTGGATACTACAACCGATGGAAACATGTACATCCAGCTTTAACTTGGGAGATGTAACTAGAACGTCAGCAGAAAAACATAGAACTACGAACTTTTGGATGCAGCTGTGGTAATTCAGGCACAGAAGACTGCACAGAGGAAGTTTGACCACCGTGGCTTGATGACGTTTCCGACATGTCCTCAAACTTCATGAATAATGAAATCTGACTTGCTGCAAGATGAGCGTATCGGACAGGGGCAACTACACAATTGAAATGAGTTCAGCTAAACGTTACATATTGTCCAGAAATATTCAGTTCATCAGAAGCCAAATGTTAGCTGACTCATGTCAGACTAAACTATGTTAAGCAGACAGAGATTTTCACGATAAATAAACTTAAGAATAAGATGAAAAACAAGACATAGAAGTGCAAAAAATGATAAAACGTTCAATTATGCCATAAGCCACCTCTCTAAGCAAATTGTGTGAAATGATAGTGCAGATGACTTCATGCTGCATAATTCCATGCCTCACTCAAGAAAAAAGGCAACAAACGCTCGACTTAGCAGCGTTAGAAAACAAAATAGGCAGGCAGGCAGGCAGGTTTATATTCGATGTGTTGAATTCAACTTAGAGTGTTGCCACAACCATCAAAATGCCAATCGCACAAGAATATAAAAAGATCATTACCTATGGATATTGCAGATGTGCTTTTCTGGTACCTGCAATATTAAAAACAAATGAAATAGTGATAGCAGTTCATGAAGCATTCCGACTACTAACAACAACTAAGAACTTACACATAAGACAGAGAATGGACAAGTTCCTGTAGATCATCAGCAGAAAAGCCAATCTCGTCATAAAGAACATGGTAGTGTGTTGGCCTTGTAGTTCCCTAACAGTAAGGTAACAGCAATGTTAGACAGGATAAGCACTCTATATATAAATAGGGGCACATCCAGGTGAAAATACTCTTACTTTATGTTTATACTAAAATAATGTTTATACAAAATAAATATACTGAAAGAATAAATCTTTTTTACAATTGCATGGAATGGAAGATATACATATTAAAAGGTAAAAACTTTTAGTTTAAAATTATTAATTTAATTTGAAGTTAAATTTTATATTTCAATATGAATATGTAAATAACTAATTTGCTTAATTCTTTATTTAGTTGCATTCATGATATATAAAATTATTTTAAAAATTATTTATATTCAAAATATTTCAACTTCCTCTATAAAGTATAATTATTTAACATAGAATTGATCTCTTTTAGTATGCATTATAAAATAAAATATTTAATATGTTATTTAATATTATAAATTTCAATTTATTGTTACAAAATATTATATTACCAATCTGATATATTTTTATAATAATTGATAGTGAGCTATTTTAAGTAAAATATAACTGGAACATATATCAAGTATAAATATTAGATATATTAATCAAATAATTATTTTACATCAAATAATTAATTATAATAATTTAAACAAAACTAAAAAAAGGTGCAGAGCAACGAGTTTATTCCGGTTGGATTATAAATGGAAAAGAAAATGATAACACACTTTTAAGTGAATGAGTTGCTTGAGAGTGTTTTTGTGTATAATGTCAATTCAAACGAATACATGCACATTCACTTCCACCATTTTTAGGCATCCAAGTGAAAGATTATCATTTCTGAGAACAATAATCGTCAAAACAAACTCCAAGCATGTAATGCCTTCTAACTTTAGCATGAAAATAAAAACGTAGTTTCAACACAACTTACTATCATCCCTGCATGTGCACACAAGTAGAAATCATTGTTTTGGGGATGACACACCCCATTATCTATGATAGTTCCTGCATATCACAGATAAAGTCTTTAAGATTGTGAAGATAAATTCCAATTTGGTTCATCTGTACAAGTTTCAAAAATACCAACCTGGAGGAACATTGTCCTGAGAGCCAGGTTGGAAGAACTTGGTGTGGTGATTCTTCTGTGCAACAATTACAGTGAATTTTGGTGACCAACTTTCATCAAGAAACTTGCAGGCCTGATGAACACATAATAATAAACGTAAAAATTCCACAGGATCATAGGTACTTATCAATCAATGACAAATAAGAAACTTCTGTGTGGTAGGCTAAGCAATAACCTCAATGATTTGATCCAGCTCAATGTTGAGGACTTGATTAAATTGTGACTCGCTTACTCCATCCCTTCATGATTAAAAAGCATAACACCGGATACCGACATTTGATTCAGACAAAAATACTGAGTTATATGGAATCAGAAACAAATACAACAATAGATTAAACAAGATTGGAAAAAAGTCAGGTTCATATCTTGGCTCAAAAGTTTCAATCTCTAAGTCTAAAACTTCAAATAAAAACCAATACCAGAGTGGTCATGCCAAAATCTATATCGATAGAAGACAAGGAGAAAGTAGCGTAAGCAAATATAACAATTTCACTATATGTCTATGCAGTAAGAAGTAGGATTGCACATTGAATCCATTTTGCCAGAAGAAAAGTTTCCAAAGTGTCTACTTGAGGCCACAGCATTGTTGGATAGAAAATATTGCGGCACGATCAGTAGCATGGACAATAGGCTGTAAAAAGGGAAAGTAGAGTGGGACATGCAGAAACAAATTGCACAATGGCATACAAAGATGAACTTAAGGAGAAGAAATCATCATGCTCTATTGTTCATAATTCTCATTAAAAAACCTCCAATGGACAATCAAGAAGAGATAAAAGCAATTATATATGTGATAACTTGCACTTAAAGATGACAGAACTAATATGTAGAAGTTAAGAATTTTTTGCAGCGCTCTTTTTCTCTAAGAGCACCTCAATGAGCAAGCATAACGTTCTGGGTTCTCCTACACAAGAGTCCTTGCTTGTTTACACGTTACCTTAAGAAATTTAAGAAAATGGGACCCAATGAAACTCATAAAAGAGTTCAGTCTGCAGAGAACAGAGTTTAACCTGAATATGATTATCTGAGATGGTTTTGTCTGGCCAGAACTTTTGTAGAAGTCCAATAATAGTTCCCTGAAATAAAATGGATTTGCGCAACTTGACTATGTAAGCAGTCTATACTAGGAACAGATTCACCAATGGATATACAGAGGGAAGTGAGTGGTTGTATGTAGAGAAAAGGACAATCAAGAAAGGGACAACAAAGTTCAGCTGAATAATAAATATAATTTTTGTGTATAATTAGAAGTCTTACCTGACTATCCCATCATCATCTTTTTCAATTGGTTGGAAAAGAGAATCTATCGTCTCAACCTTTGATAACTGGCTACGAACACAAGCTCTGTAACGAGAAAGTAGAGGCCAATTCCTAGAACTTACAACCTAAAAATTTTAAACAAGAACCCGGGACTTAGATTTAGTCATTATAGATTAGATACGAATAACCAAACCTAAGCTGCTCATAACAACAAATGAAAAAGAATCACACCGCAGCAATAGATGGAATGCCAGATTGACCAGGAGAGCCATGTGAAACATCCATTCCAAAGATTATGGTAGGAACCTTCGAAACCACAGGCAAGTTTCTTGATTGCTCAATTGCCAATAAAGAGTTAAGACCACCAAGCTGATAATAAGTATGATAAACAGAAACGTCAAGCACTTGTGCTGTCACACAAGAAAAGAAAAATTGAAAGATCTATGCAACACATTAGATACTGGTTAGTGGCTCACCTTGGCATTTATCTTTAAGAGAACATTCATGAGATACTGCTCATTGACTCTAAAAGGCGCAAGGCATTGGTTGAAAATTCCAAATTCAGCAAGATTCTTTCTTTTCCAAGGACCTTGAGGATTAATTTGGCTAACTATCATGCTCAATTATAATGCATTCAACAGTAAGATCTCAAATTATAATAACATGGCTAACCATATATGTCACAGTTCTTCCTATCAGGGAGTAGACACAGAAGAAAACGAGGAGGATCCTTAGGAAATCTGGGTTGTATTTGTTCAAACATTTTGTCCACCCGAACAGGAGCAGGTGCCCGTCGAAATTGTGGACTCTCTTCAAAAACTTCCACCGGGGGACTTATGGACTAAAGAAAAAAACATAATAATTCAATACGATACAACAAAGTAGGCATAAAAAATAATGCACTAGGAAACAACTTACAATCCCTTTCATTTCTCCAAATCTAGCCAAATCTCTGCATAGACCGCGTATGTCACAACGAGCAGAAAAGTTCACAACAGCCCAATCTTCAATTTTAACAGTTTCGAAATATCTCTGCAAGGAATATTTTAGTTACAATCACCGGAACAATGCAATATCAAAGCAGACTGAGTTCAAAGGCCACCTTATTATTGAAATTCCAGCGTCCATTTTTTGGAATTACATCGTCTCCATTTCCTACCTTCAACTGTCACCAGAGAGAACAAAATGCTTTAGTTATTCAGAGTTATTTACCTATAAATTGTTTAACTATGGAACACCAAGATCCTAAGAAAAAATAACAGCAAGAACTATGTCAGCAAGAGATGGCTAGGTACCTTGGGAGCTGAAAGAACGCGTCCTTCCACTTGAGTAAAACGACCGCTGATCTTGATGCCACATGATTGCAACATTGGTTCGGCTGCATAGTTGTTGCTCTTCATTACCTGCACCAAACATAATAAATCAAACAGACAGTACATGCTAAATCTGCTTCTGCTAAAACCAATGAGAATAAACTTACATCAGTCAAGATCCTCATCTTTTCTTGAGGTTTTTGTCTTGATTTCTCAACCAATTGAGACCTCTGAAGAACTGATAATGCCTTTACATAGCGTTGCAGTGGGAGCAGTTCACAAAGCTAGATAGTAGAAAATAAGCTTGATTGGCATCCTATCACAAATGTAAACCCAAAAGAAAGTAGAATAGCAGAATAAGAAATTAAAACAAGAAAATCCTTTGATGACCTCAATAGGAATATAGGTTGCTCTTTTACTCCTTCCCACATTAATACATGGTAAATCTCCAGAGTATCGTAAATCAATGTTCCGATGATTAGCAAAATAATCGTAAACTGTTATATCAACAGTTTCAACATCCCCATTTTCATTCGTAGCTTTTGTTTTCAGTGAGAATCTACAATAAAAAAAGGTTTCAGAAACATGATAAAGTAAATACAACATTTCCAAATATGGAAAGCAAAAGCTTAAAATAGCTGCAATGTTGGTTATTACCCCATAGCAATATCTATGGAAATAAGGTTTAAGGATAATTAACTCACAACTGCTCTTTGCAAGGGGATTCACTCAGGCCAGTAATTCTGTACTCTAAATTGGTTGGTGACGCCTTTATCCTCAAATTTTTCAGCGTGCGTTTAGCCTGTTATTATAGAGCACGGCAAAGCAAAAACATCTACGATAAAACAATCTTGCCAGCATAAAACCACAAATTTCAGACAAGGATGATGTACCTTTGCCCAGTCAATCTGAAAAGGATTGGACACATTTTGGTTTGCTAGGAGAAAGTCGATCAATGGCCCAGGTTGAATTATTGTTGTAGTTGACCCATCTGCCATAGATCATCAAATGAATGGTGCAGGAAAATTTGTAATAACAATGACAGTAACAGAAAAAATTAAGAACATACCCATATTAAGTGATAATCCAGACTGTGTAGCTCTAAAACTGGAATGAAATCCTCTGCAGCCAAGGACGCCGCCACCCAGATCAACACAATTCTTTGGATCATTGTGGAAAAAAGACTGACGAACAAGGAGGCAGCCCCTAGATGGAGTAAAGAAGTTAAGAAGTAACGAAAAGATAAAGAGGCTGGAGGAGGAATGAGACAGCTTCTTGTGCAGTTAAAAATCAGAGAGCTCCAAAGAAGATATTCATTTGCACTCACTGTTTTGCAGCATGCTGCCTTAAAATAATATCCAAGACTCTTACAGCTTCTTGGGATTTCTCTGATTCTGGACCGCGCAAAGAAGCTGTTATGGCCTGCATGGGTATTTTTCCAGCATAACTAAGCTCCACTTTGAATGCTTTTGACTGGGATGTTCTCCTCATCCTCTTTTTATCATTCTCAGAAGGACTGCCCTGACCACCAGCTCTGGAGACAAAATTACCTCAAGGTTAATAAGTAAACATTAATCGCGATAATCTCATACAAGAACCAGTTTGAATTTACCAAAAAAAGGTACCTGTTTGATGAGAAATTATCTAGCAATACAGTGAACTCCATTTTGTTCCTTGGGAGAGCACCAATTGTGAATAAGCTTTTCTCTCCATCATATGCAAATTCCTTCCCAGCAAGATCTGAGTTATAAGTCTCATAAACTCTATCGATCAACTTTCTTCCAACACCCTTTGCCTCAACAGGACGGCCATCCTCGTAAAACAAGGAAACCTAATGCAATGAAGAATATAAACCAATGCAGGAGTTCCCAAAAGAATGACGAAAAATAATACAATTGAGGAAGACCAAAATTTTACAAAATAAAGCTTACACTGTATTGGAAAAAGTAGCCTGAAGTGTTAGTGACACCAACTTGAAAATGATTCGAAACCAGTTGTATTTTTTGTCCTCTAGAACCAGCACCACGCCTAGGCATGGGGACACGTTTTGGCTTTGCGATCTTTTTTGATGCCTCAGCAGCAGGTTCTGTTGTGACCTTAATAGGAACTGTATCTGAAGGTATCATGGGTGGTGGTGGAGGCAGATCTTGAGGCTCTTCAGGATTATCCATTTCAATGCCCGAAGAAGGAAGTGTATTGAATAAGGTTGAAAGGAAAACTCAGTTCTTCAGTAATGCCTACCGAAGCATAGAAGAAAAAGTATCCAGCACTAGTTTCCGGATAAGTTGGTTCACCTACACAAATTCAGCCATCAACAAGCTATGATGCTAGTGCCTTAAATCACTAACTCATAATTCAACGACCTCTGGACTTAAACTCATTCAGCATTTACTTCTTGAAGACATCAAATTAAAATCTAGAACTAATTATAATAATAATGAAGACGATAAATTAAATGGCTAAGTATAATAGATCACATCATACACATCTAATTATCATTATACCACATAATACATTTTTTTAAATCAGAAGACAATAGCAGGATGAGCTAGAGAGGGGTACCCAAAGGTGAAAAGGGAAAACAGAAAAAAGGAAATGCACAATAGTGTGTAGCAGTTATTTAGTAGGCATGCAACCCTGGGACAGCATTGAATGCAAACAGGTTTCAGAGGACAGATTTGCAAATACAGAACGTAACAATTTATCCCTTATCAGTTAGTAAAGCATCTCAAGTCCCAGACCACAGAAAAACACAACTTTCCCGCGTCCTATTCTCTGCAGTTCCACATTTATTGTTAGTAATAAATGGTCAAACCCACAACAGGTAGCAAACAAAGAGTGCCCACAAATGGAATAATATTTAAAAAATGGTGAGGAAGAAGAACAAGAAAAGGCGGTACCTTGGAGCATAATCATAGCTAAGCTAGTGGATTTAAGATGCAGAAGAAGAAAACAGGAAAGCAGGAAGAAGGAAGAAGGAGAAGGCTAAAAAGCCCTTTTCTTTTCACATAAAGGAAGGATCTTTTATTATATGTTCACAAATACCCAGAAAATAAAGCTGAACTGAGAAAATACCTGGAAATGAAAAGGAAAGCTCGGGAACAAGAATCCAAGAACTTCAAAGTCTTGAATGAGAGAAAAGATAAGAGGGGCAGTGGAGTACAAACAAGAGGTCGCAGGTAAAGGGTAACACTAAAAACTCTCACTTGCATTTACAAGATAAAATGAAGGATCTCATTCTCTCCGTTTCTCCTCCGTGTTCATCAGTACCAAGTCAAGACTCAAACCAGAAACTCAAGAATGGTGATGAAAGAGAGAAGAACACGGAACAAAAAGAAAAGGAAAAACCAAAATGCGCGTCATAGATAGAAAAAGAAAACCCAAAATGTATGTCATATATTAAAGCACATTTAGCAAAACCAAACTGTAAAATCAAGAAAATGAACCTTCTTTCTTTCTTCGTATAATACCACAACAGAAAGCAGGTGAATAGCAGAAAATGCAAGCCCAAGCCTCACAAAAGCTTTCAACTCTTCACTCTTTTCCTACTCTACTTTACCTGAACTTGACGGGATTCCTAAAACCCCAGAAAACAAAGAGTAACCCTCACTGCTTCAAGGCAGCACCTTTAAAGAGTAATGGATATGAAATTATGACTGGGCATTCGGAACACAGTACGAAGACTTAGTGGCAGTCATAGATTGTCTTTGTCAGAGACATAAACCTGGCCTTTGTTGCCTGTTGACTGCCACGTGTCTTTAAAATATGGTTAATAAATTATGTCTTTTCAAAATTTTGTTGAAATTGAAACCAAATGAAAATATTTTTTAATTTTTATTATTTAAAATAACAATAAAAATGAAAATAATTTTTCATTTTATTTTATTTTACCCTAACTTGTAAATTTTAGGTCGAGTTGAATTTGAATGGCCTCGATTAGAAGCTCAGAAATTAAAAGAAATTGCTTAAATTGAGTTGAAAATATGATCAAATCGAGCCATATCTAGTCGAACATGACCCGAAATTTATTTGATATCTCTAATTAAATCTCGATTTTTATAAACGAACTTCAAATATGAATAAAAAATTTTAAAAATTAAGCTCATGATATGTTGACTTTGGACCTATTATCAAATTAGGTTTAGTTGAGCAAACTCAAGATTTAACTCTACTTATGTAGACCCAAAACTTCCCTATGTTACCAAATCTCCACTTAGAACTAAAAATACATTTTTAAAAAATAACTAATTATCAGATAAATAACAAAAACATCATATTACAGAATGAGTAAAGATTGACAAGATTACAAAAATTAATGGGTTTGATTTATAATTAAAAATTTTAAATTAATGTTTTTAATTTTTAAAAATTAAAAATACATATTTAATTAAACTTAATTGGTAACGGAGGCTCGTGTAGTATATGTAATCCTAGGCTGGTTAGGATTACGAAAGCAGCTAGGGTGTCTACGCATTGGTTTCCTTCATGATGTACGAGCTAAAATTGCACCTTCCAATCTCTTTGGAGTAACTTGTTGGTATTTATCAACAAAAAATTAGTTCCGTCAATCTCTGTATTAGAAGAGGATAGAAGATTAATGACTTCTAAGGAGTCCAATTCAATTATGATACGGCGATATCTCAAGGACCAAGCTAGGGAGAAGCCCGAGTGGACTCTCCAAAGTTTTGCTGTAAGAGACGAGCTTCTCCCAAGGTGACGTAGAAATCCTACACACCATTTAAAAAAATAACTTCTTTAACAAATAATTTCTTAAGCAAACGGTACGTATTTTATCTAGAAAAAATGCCATCAAGGTCAGATTATAGAACATTACTAAACTGTCGTTAATGTATAATCTATGCCGTCTCTTAGGAGTGGTCAAATTGATAGAGTGAGGAGATATAAGATAAAAGGTCCTGTGTTCGAATTTCCTTATCTATACTCTTTTGATAAAGTCTGTCGCATAAGACTTGCTCAGTGCAAAATACCCAATAAACATTATTTACAGATTATTGTGTCAATATGAAAATTTACCTGTAGTCATTTAAGAAACTATATATATGTATAATCCATGCCAATCTTCTTTATAAATTTTCCAATAATGCAACAAACCAAGGTGTTGGGAAATGCTGCACCATGGTCTTGTAATGTCCCTGGGCTGTTCTCCAAGAAACTTGGAACGAAAGGCTAAGACGATGGGCTAGACCTACCATTACGTCCATTCCAAGAGTTGAGAAGTAGACTTGGATTTAGTAATAGAAAACTAACCTGGTCCGATCCAGCCTAGTTCAAAGTCAATTAACTCAGTTAGAATTGATTAGGCTTAGTTTCAAACTTCGGTTCAAGGCTAGACTACTCGTTCAAACTAAACTGATTAACACTTTTGATCGAGCCAAATGTGGACCTGAATATCATATCTAGGTAGAAGGTATAATGAATCAAATACTATACTAGATGCGTTTGCCAGGCAATTAAGAAGGCCCGATTTGGTAAGGTTTGGACTGATTTTAACTCGGATTAATTGGTTACGGGTTAAAAGTGGTTGGCCTGACTAGGTCATGAATCGAGCATGGACTGGCTCGACCTGTCTCGTAACCCGATCATTATTTTAAAAAATGACATCATTGTTTACTTTTTTAAAAAAAATATAAGGTGTCGCAATTAAGTTATTGAAAATGTTGAACAAATCCCGAAATTCGAAACTACTAGCTAAAAAATAAGGACTTAAAATTTCTAATAATAAGCCAAAATCTCCAACACGATTAGTAAGTTGTCCTTATTTACTTTTAACTGTTAATTGTCTTATTCGTAAATCAACACTAAGTAAGTTCAAACTAATTAGATATATGTATCCGAAATTCTCCAAATTCCTTCTACTTGGAGCTGGAGTCATTAATCTGCTTCGCAAGTTTGCCTATTTACATAAGATAAAAGACTTGCTAGTTTTGAGTTCGTATTTTAGACCCACTTTTCTATTAGTCTTTGTGAGTTTGCTCTCGAATCAAAGGACCATAGGCCAAAATTAAAGTTAAATACGGATGGGACAGTCTACTATGGATCAACTCTTGGTATTGCTGGAGGCTTATTGCGCGACAGTACAGGCAACTAGAAGGGTGGCTTCATGACCAACATCGGCCCCTGTTTCCCGGTGACAGCAAAACTATGAGGGGTCGTAGATGGCTTCTCGTAGCTTGGGAGCTGAAGTACCCAAACGTGATTCTTGAAACCGACTCGCTAGAGGTTATTAACATTTTGTCTTCCTCACCATATTGCTTGACTGAGAACTATCGTTTGGTGCAGGAAATCTAGGAGTTGCTGGCTCGTGATTGGACAGTGCAAGTTCATCATATATATCAAGAAGGGAACCAAAGCGCTGATCAACTGACTACCCTAGCAAGGTCAGAAGGACCAGGTGGGCACATCCTACTGGACATCCCGACTGCATTAGTAGATACAGTGCAATAAGATCGCCAGGGAATATTGCATCGTCGCAGGATGCACTTCTCTTTATAATCAACGTGTTTTCTTTCCCTTGTAAAAAAAAAAAAAGAAGAATTGTAACTATGTATCAGACCTATCCCGATTTATGGGGCTAGGAGCCAGGCCACAAGCCACCTAACTTGTGGCTCGGGCTGACCCGTTAACGTTCCTAACTCCAGTTGATTTCGTTGTGAAGCTTCTTCAGACTGAAAGGGAAATGAAGAAGATAATACATAGAAATATATGAAGAGGATTGGATTTGTCATGTGTGTGTAAAAAACAGGATAAGAGGCTACTGAAATTTCATTGTGCATTTTGAGGTGTGTATTTATTGCGACAGTCTTGAATAAATGTGTAAGGGAGAAATTTAATAATAGATGGTGGAGTCGTAGAATTGGTATGGGTCTATGCATTGGCATTAAATTGGAAGTAAGATGTCCAATTTTTCAAATAATTTATCTTTTTCTGGGTTACTTTAATTAAAAAAGTCAGCTTTTTTTTTAGAAATTAAAATTCGTTAAAAAATAGATGCGTACACGAGGCTCTCACTCACGTGTGCCTCCCTCGTGACTCACTTACACAAAACGATACGATGACGTTCTTACAACATAGTTACAAAACGATGACGTTGAAGTTACAAAGGCCAAGTCTGATACTCAATTAGGGCAAAACCAACTAAACTTTTCGCGATAGATTTTAGAATCTTCTCGATCGGGGGAGCTAGGCGATGGCAAAGGCGGAGGATTGATTCTCGGTTGGTCTTCCCAGTGGAAGCACAGCGAGATCCAATCGCAGGTAACACATTTAGCTTCAAGATTGCAAAGATCTATTCGATTTTAGGGCATAATCTTTTTGTTCGTTCCTGAACAGATACTGGATTGGTCTGGGGAGGAGATCGATTGGCAAATGCGAAGGGCTACATTATATGTAACTTTCCTTTTACATTTTTACAAAAAGATTGTTTATGTTAATCGAATGTTGTAGTGATTATGCTTTGTAGTAATTAAATTCAGCTATGGAATTATGAGAATTTTCATCTTCCTTTCAACCAATAAAATGAAATTGCATAGAAATAGGATTTAAATCGGTCTTTAAATTTTAATCAAAAGTCCAATTAAGTTTTATAAAATTACTTTTATCAATTAAACATGTAACATTAATTTTAAAATTAAAACAATTCAAATTTAATATATCAAATAATAATTAAAGATTAAAAAGAGAGAACTAATTTGTTCTACCAAATAAAATTAAACAATCAATAGACATTTTAAAAATTTTTAAAAATTTAAACTATCAAATTTTGTTTATTTTGTACTTAGATTTAGGCTTGATTTTTTTAATTTTAAAATTTAAAAATATTGTTTTACCAAAACAACATAATTTTTTAAATTTTGGGTTATATATTTCGAGCTTAAGTCCAGATTAAAACTTTAATAATTAAAAAAAATCTCAAACTCAATTTAAAACTCGATCAAGTTAATTCAAATTTGTTAACTTCGGATCAATCTAGAGTAGAGCTTTTTTACCATCTCTACTGGGGGACATTTTTGTCCTTTTCCTATCAAATGGATTAATTATCGATAAAATTATGTTATTTGATCTAAACAAGGGTAATAAAATAACTCAATAAATGGTCTAAATCAATAGGTCAAAGTTCAGGTAAAAAATGAATCCATTTTAATATGAACCGGACCTATATTAAACTTATAATGGAAAAGTTTGATATAAAAGTCATATATAAAAATTAAGGTCTTTTGCAATTACTCATATCAACCGTAAGCATACAAACTCTCTGATACATTAACAGGGCTTATGTATTGAGAAAACTATAAAAAGGCGTTAATCGAGTCTCGGGAATCAGTTGTTGTGAAAGTCCCTGGTGACTAGAGTTTGTTTTGGCTTCAAAAATTCCTTTAGAAACTCCGATGAATATGAAATTAAGCATTTCATATTATTTTTTTTGTTTTTAACTCTTTTATATAAGGATACGTAATAACATCTATTGTACATGTTACATCAAATTTCATTATTCTACATGTTACATCAACTTTCATAAAAATACAATTCGACATGATTTTTTACTCGAAGGCTCGTTAAATTTGGACCGACCAATGCCGAGTTGAGCTTTTTTTTAATCATCTCAACTTCCACGAAATACAATGTGACATGATTTCTTTACTCTTTTTTTTTTTTTGCCTTATCGTGTTGTGCTAACCGTACATTTGAAGATGGATTAAATGACATAAGACAATATTCATTAAAATAGGTGGAGAATAAGAACATAACTCATTAAAGAGATTGACCCCACAAAGTGAAAGGAGTGGTTGGTGTGATTTACTCTTTATTTCATTCTTTTATTTTACTCGACTCTGGACTTGATAATGCCAAGCCATATAAAACAAATAGAACTTGAACCCCACAAAATAAGATCATTTATACACTTGTCCATCAATGTTTTACGATTATACTCTCTCTCGATCTAGCTTATCATATAAAACTTTATCTATTAAAAAATACTTAATTAGTATAATTTGTAAGTTATTACGTTAATTTAGAGGTTTATTCAGTACGTATTCAAAAAATAACGACTGCGAGTTCCTCCATTTAAAAAAAAAATGTTTGATGTTTTTAATTTATTAAATAAAAAAATTTATAATGACACAGATACAGTATATGATAACCACATGACAAAAATACTAATATAACGTGACATACCACGTTATACAGATTAATAAAATACTTAACGTCGAACTATTTTACCAAATATTAAAAGTTAAAGCAATTCAATAATATTTTTTAAAAAGTTTGGTCTAGTGTTATAAAATTAAATAAAATTTTATAATATTGATTTCAATTCTAATTGTAGAAATTAATTTATCTATATGATTTATTTGTCAGTTTTAAGTACAAGTACTCTTTTATTGAAGGTCGTTCGAGATTTTCTTGGGAGTATGATATGGGTTGCTTCGGTGTTCTAGCGCTTGAAAATCGAATATTGGCTCGAGACACTTTCTCTACCCCTTCTTACCCTGAAAAAGCAAAGATATCGTGCGTCCTTAAACTGATAACCATCTTTCTGCTAACCTAGCATTTTTCGTCCCTTGGGACCAATAAGGGATAGTAGAGGCATATATTATTGACCTGATGTCCTCCTCCATGTTTCGCGGTCGACGACTCCTTCTCCTTCCCCTTCGTTAATCTTCGATTCATATTTTTCATACAGAAATCTTTGATCAAAGATAGAACAAGATTCAGTTCGTGTCATACCTAAAGGATTCCTTAGTTCGAGCTGAAGAATGATTAGAAAATTACAAAAATAAAATCATTTATTTTGATGAAATAATTACATATATGAATCATCCAAAACAATGATTTCTAGTATGCGAATTTAAAGTGTTTGAGAATAATTTCTACGTTGACAAAAATTGCAATATCAGATCAATGACACAAATTTATAATACAATTTAATTAAATTTTATAATCTTTTTTTTTAAACGTTCAATAGGAATATTCCAATTTCGACTTTATATATAAATAATGCATTAAAAAGTCTAAATTCTCACCACCTTTTTGGTAGAATAAGTGCTAAAAGGGATTCCAACGCAAATTATTAAAGATGGATCATGATTACATGTTTGCACTAGATGGGTTCCGTGTGCAGAGAAAGTGCAATTGAATTTGTTAACTAAATGGTCAATGGCCTCCATGATGAGAACTATAATTTAATACTTGAATTGTCAAAAAGAAAGATCAAAAAAGCCAAAATCACATGTGATTCTCGAACCTGGAGGCAATACTCGGACTGGCTGGCCGCGGGTCTTTGGAATAGCTTGTTGGTTTTTATGGAAGTGGTGAAACAAAAGCCTATTTGAGGACGGGCTCACCTGGCCGACCCAAAGAGCGCGGTATGTTTGGGATTATGTTCATTGGATAAAGTGCGAAAACATCCTCGAGGTTAGAGTGTTTCCACAGCAGGGGCTGGATCAGGGTCAGCCAATCAGCTGGCGCGCACCATCGACTGGGTGGGTCAAATTGAACACGGATGGGGACGTTAACCGGCACAACAATCATATCACTATTGGGGGTCTAATCCGGGATAGCTAAGGACAGTAGTGTGGTGGCTTTACTCACAACATTGGGGAGGGGTCACTCTTAATTGCGGAACTATGAGATGTCTACTCAGGGCTTCAGTTCGCCTGGGGGCAGGGCCATCAACATCTCGTAGTCGAAGTCGACTCTCTCGAGGCCCTTAATTTAGTATTAGCCTCTCCCAGGATACTCATAGAGCCTAATGTTTTGATTGCAGGTATCCGGGAATTGATCTACCGCAGGTGGGAGGTGAGGTTCCAGCACGTATATCGTGAAGCTAACCAGTGTGCGGATCGACTGGCTACGCTCGCAGTAACCTTTGAGCTGGGCCTGCATGTCGTGCACAAGCCACTGGGACTTCTCACGGATTTCCTCCGTCGCGATCAACACGAAGTTTTATACCGTCGGCATTTGAGTTAGTTTAAGTTTCGCCTTTGTAACAAAAAAAAAAAGGCTCACGCTTGTCTATGTACATGAAATCCTGTTTTTTTTTCTAATTAAACCTTTCTAAAATTGGTTAAAATTAAAAAACATAAATATAATTAAAGAAGATTAACTTTATTTATTGAAAATATTAAAATTTAATTAAAAAAGAGATTATAAAATGAATGGTAGACATGGTAATAATCTATATGTATGTCTATTATAAAAAAAAAGAAAATACAGAATGATATTACATATCTCTCGTCAATTGTCATTAGTGTTGAGATATTTGAGATAGATATGATAGGACTCTTCTAAACTTTTAGCAAATAGAAGACACAGTATAGACAGAATATTGCTAAGCCTAGAGACTCAATATCGCTAAGCCTAGAGACTCAATACTCTTGGCACATAATTTATATTCTTAGTTGTCGTCCATGAAAATAATTGAAGGAGACGACGGTTCGTAGTAGAAAGACACGAGGTTTCAAAATGAACATATACGACTCATCGTAAGGAAACCAACGGATAACGATGGAAATGCATTAGTTTAAAAAAGTCGAGTGATTAATTAATAAATTGATAGATTTTTAATAAAAAGATTTATTAAAATAAATCAAGTTATAAATTAAAAATAGATTTAAAATTTTCATGATTGATTCGATCTAAGTGGGCTTAATTTTTTAATTATTGATTTTTTATAATTTTGTATCTTTTTACTAATGAATAGTGGCCTCCATGATGATGACTATAATTTAATAATTGAAGTGTCAAAAAGAAAGATCAAAAAAGCCAAAATCACATGCGATTCACGATCCTGCAGGCAATGGACAAGAAACATCAAAGGTTGAAATAGGCTAACAATTGTCTACGTACATGAACTCCTGTTTCTCTACAGTTAGTTGGTATTAAATTATCATTAAATTAGTTAAAAATTAAATAAAGTTAAAAAATAAAAATATAATTAAAAGAGATTAACTTTATTAATCCAAAATATTGAAATTTAATTAAAAACGAGACTATGAAATAGAAACTAATTAATTTATTTTTGTTCATAAAATTCGTTAATTTACAAAAATTGACTGACTAATTAGTACATTAAAGAAATTTTAACAACAAGAATTATTAAAATAAATCAAATTAGAAATTAAAAATAAAACTAAAAAATTAATCGGTCAAGATTTTTATAATTGAGTCGATCTAATTGGGTTTAAGTTTTTAATCTTTGATTTTTTTATAATGTTTAATATATAAGTTATCAATTTAGATTTATATAATGTCACAATTAAATAATGTGGACTAACTAGATTATGATATAATATGAAAATTAATTTCTTTAAACATTGGTTAAATGTATAATTTTTGCCTTAATATTTCACAAAACGTCTAAATAAGTCTTTACTATTATTTTTATTTTAACTTTTATCCTTACTTAAGATGCGATGAGTAATATTTTAATAATGTTACGATATTAGATATAATAATAAAGGCTTGATTAAACATTTTATAAAACATTGCAGCGTTTATATTTAACCTATGTTTTCACCAAATATATTCACTTATTATTTCTTACTATTTATTCTGTTGATTAGTGAGGTTTGAAGAAGTCCAATAGTACACATCCTTAGTCTTAACTTAGGCTCGACAATTAAACCTAGACCCAATTCATTGACCTAGCCTCGGGTCCAATTTTTTGGGCTCGAGCTGGGCAAGCCCAGGCCCGAGTTCGAGATTTGGGGGTCGGACTTAGGCAAACCTGTTCCAGACTAGCCCATTGCCACCCCTATTCTTACTAATAGAGAGACTGTTTTTAAATGACGTGTATAAAATAAATTTTAAAAATAAATATTTAACTTTTTAAAAAATATATATGTTTATTTGTATTCCCACCGCAATGCATACAATCACGGAGGGTCCAGTCCGTCGAACTACTTGACAAAAGTAATTTAAAACAATAGAGACAAAAGTAATTAAAATTGAGATGTTCTGGAGTGCAGAGGGCTTAGAACCACAGGCTCTCTTCAAGATTGGTGGCTCTGCTAATTATACTCAAAATTTTATCAGCAATTACAACACTTTTTAATCCAATTTTTATATAATATCACCAAATTATTATATTTATTTTGTTTTTCACTTGGAGCATTCGTAAATAGCATCTCTATTAGTCGTAAGTAAAGTTACGTATTACTGGACCTTTCTAGATTTTGTATATCAAACAATTTGTTTCCGTAGTTACATTCATTGAATGTTGAAAGCAACCTCTCTACTGATTAAGAGTAACGGTGCGTAATACTGAACTCTCCTAAACTCCTCGTATCAGCAGGACTTTCATTTACTTGTTTTCATTATTTTTTTTATACTTTCCTACATGAGGTGTTCTACGAGGGTCTCAATTATGGGAAGATGTCTTTAAACTATTCACACCCAGACTAATCCCCCGCTCGTACCGGGTCAGTCCATAAGGGATAAAGTGCTGGCCAAATAAATTTCTCCATTCTCAGGACTCGAACTCGAGACCTCTGATTAAGAGATGAGAGTGTTGAACCACTCACATCATCCTGTTTGGTTACTTGTTTTCGTTATTGTAGTTACATTCATTGAATTATGTTAAACTACACTATCAACCTAAGTATAGATTGTTTATATATAGTTCATTGAATCACTTCAAATTATATCAATTT